>CALYLW010001386.1:0-142844 GCA_944989445.1 Ampullaceana balthica | reverse complement strand
CGTGTAGAAACTGCAGGATTACCCTCAATGAAATGTTATATACTAAAATTTATTGTTTCGTCAATTTAAAAAAAAACTTTTTAAAAAACATTTTCAGTCAGTAAATTTATTTTAGCATGGGTCGAGCCAGGTAAAAAGCATCTGGCATGCAGTTTCCTAGATAAACAAAATGGCTTATCGTGACCAGACTATGTATTATATAGAGCCGAAAAAATGCCTTAGAAATTAAAAAGACTCACAAATTAGCGCTGAAATAGCTGAAATACAACATATAATGACATATATTAATGCATTTAATAAATTAAAAACGTAAGTTCTCACGAGAAAATAAAATTTCGCTGTGAAATAATATACGTGTAAAATCTGCAGGATTACCGGCTATACATTTACTAAAATAAGGATACAATCTCAATGAATTGTTAACATTCTCCTACACCAGATAAGGCCGTAGTCCAATGTCAACAAACTCATTTCACAGGTTTATGCTATCAACCATCTTATTTTATTGGTTTATACCAACAACTATCTTATTTTATTGGTTTATGCAATCAACCATATTATTTTATTGGTTTATGCCATTGACCATCTTATTTTAGTGCTTTATGCCATCAACCATCTTATTTTATTGGTTTAGCCATCAACCATCTTATTTTATTGGTTTATGCCATCAACCATCTTATTTTATTGGTTTATGCCATAAACCATCTTATTTTATTGGTTTATGCCATCAACCATCTTATTTTACAGGTTTATGCCATCAACCATCTTATTGTACTTGTTTATGCCATCAACCATCTTATTTTATTGGTTTATGCCATCAATCATCTTATTGTACTTGTTTATGCCATCAACCATCTTATTTTACTGGTTTATGCCATCGACCATCTTATTTTATTGGTTTATGCCATCAACCATCTTATTTTATTGGTTTATTCCATCAACCATCTTATTTTATTGGTTTATGCAATCAACCATCTTATTTTATTGGTTTATGCCATCAACCATCTTATGTTATTGGTTTATGCCATCAACTATCTTATTTTATTGGTTTATGCCATCAAACATCTTATTTTATTGGTTTATGTCATCAACCATCTTATTTTATTGGTTTATGCCATCAACCATCTTATTTTATTGGTTTATGCCATCAACCATCTTATTGTACTTGTTTATGCCATCAACCATCTTATTTTATTGGTTTATGCCATCAATCATCTTATTGTACTTGTTTATGCCATCAACCATCTTATTTTACTGGTTTATGCCATCGACCATCTTATTTTATTGGTTTATGCCATCAACCATCTTATTTTATTGGTTTATGCCATCAACCATCTTATTTTATTGGTTTATGCCATCAACCATCTTATTTTACTGGTTATGCCATCAACCATCTTATGTTATTGGTTTATGCCATCAACAATCTTATTTTATTTGTGTATGCCATCAACAATCTTATTTCATTGGTTTATCCCATCAACCATCTTATTTTATTGGTTTATGCCATCAACCATCTTATTTTATTGGTTTAGCCATCAATCATCTTATTTTATTGGTTTATGCCATCAACCATCTTATTTTATTGGTTTATGCCACCAACCATCTTATTTTATTGGTTTATGCCATTAACCATCTTATTTTATTGGTTTATTCCATCAACCATCTTATTTTATTGGTTTATGCAATCAGCCATCTTATTTTATTGGTTTATGCCATCAACCATCTTATGTTATTGGTTTATGCCATCAACTATCTTATTTTATTGGTTTATGCCATCAAACATCTTATTTTATTGGTTTATGCCATCAACCATCTTATTTTATTGGTTTATGCCATCAACCATCTTATTTTATTGGTTTATGCCATCAACCATCTTATTGTACTTGTTTATGCCATCAACCATCTTATTTTATTGGTTTATGCCATCAATCATCTTATTGCACTTGTTTATGCCATCAACCATCTTATTTTACTGGTTTATGCCATCGACCATCTTATTTTATTGGTTTATGCCATCAACCATCTTATTTTATTGGTTTATGCCATCAACCATATTATTTTATTGGTTTATGCCATCAACCATCTTATTTTACTGGTTATGCCATCAACCATCTTATGTTATTGGTTTATGCCATTAACAATCTTATTTTATTTGTGTATGCCATCAACAATCTTATTTCATTGGTTTATCCCATCAACCATCTTATTTTATTGGTTTATGCCATCAACCATCTTATTTTAT
Source organism: Ampullaceana balthica (assembly GCA_944989445.1). Taxonomy (NCBI): domain Eukaryota; kingdom Metazoa; phylum Mollusca; class Gastropoda; family Lymnaeidae; genus Ampullaceana; species Ampullaceana balthica. The sequence continues at coordinate 140,602 of CALYLW010001386.1, read as the reverse complement.
TGGTTTAGCCATCAATCATCTTATTTTATTGGTTTATGTCATCAACCATCTTATTTTATTGGTTTATGCCATCAACCATCTTATTTTATTGGTTTATGCCACCAACCATCTTATTTTATTGGTTTAGCCATCAACCATCTTATTTTATTGTTTTATGCCATCAACCATCTTATTTTACTGGTTTATGCCATCAACCATTTTATTTTATTGGTTTATGCCATCAACCATCTTATTTTATTGGTTTATGCCATCAACCATCATATTTAATTGGTTTATGCCATCAACCATCTTATTTTATTGGTTTATGCCATCAAATATCTTATTTTATTGGTTTATGCCATCAACCATCTTATTTTACCGGTTTATGCCATCAACCATATTATTTTATTGGTTTATGCCATTAACCATCTTATTTTAGTGCTTTATGCCATCAACCATCTTATTTTATTGGTTTATTCCATCAACCATCTTATTTTATTGGTTTATGCAATCAGCCATCTTATTTTATTGGTTTATGCCATCAACCATCTTATGTTATTGGTTTATGCTATCAACTATCTTATTTTATTGGTTTATGCCATCAAACATCTTATTTTATTGGTTTATGCCATCAACCATGTTATTTTATTGGTTTATGCCATCAACCATCTTATTTTATTGGTTTATGCCATCAACCATCTTATTGTACTTGTTTATGCCATCAACCATCTTATTTTATTGGTTTATGCCATCAATCATCTTATTGTACTTGTTTATGCCATCAACCATCTTATTTTACTGGTTTATGCCATCGACCATCTTATTTTATTGGTTTATGCCATCAACCATCTTATTTTATTGGTTTATGCCATCAACCATCTTATTTAATTGGTTTATGCCATCAACCATCTTATTTTACTGGTTATGCCATCAACCATCTTATGTTATTGGTTTATGCCATTAACAATCTTATTTTATTTGTGTATGCCATCAACAATCTTATTTCATTGGTTTATCCCATCAACCATCTTATTTTATTGGTTTATGCCATCAACCATCTTATTTTATTGGTTTAGCCATCAATCATCTTATTTTATTGGTTTATGTCATCAACCATCTTATTTTATTGGTTTATGCCATCAACCATCTTATTTTATTGGTTTATGCCACCAACCATCTTATTTTATTGGTTTAGCCATCAACCATCTTATTTTATTGTTTTATGCCATCAACCATCTTATTTTACTGGTTTATGCCATCAACCATTTTATTTTATTGGTTTATGCCATCAACCATCTTATTTTATTGGTTTATGCCATCAACCATCATATTTAATTGGTTTATGCCATCAACCATCTTATTTTATTGGTTTATGCCATCAACTATCTTATTTTATTGGTTTATGCCATCAACCATCTTATTTTACCGGTTTATGCCATCAACCATATTATTTTATTGGTTTATGCCATTAACCATCTTATTTTAGTGCTTTATGCCATCAACCATCTTATTTTATTGGTTTAGCCATCAACCATCTTATTTTATTGGTTTATGCCATCAACCATCTTATTTTACAGGTTTATGCCATCAACCATCTTTTTTATTGGTTTATGCAATAGTTCTTAAAAATTATTTCTTCTTCTTCTTCTACATATTCTTTCGCCTGCGAACTTAGTCAATCATGGCCTTAGCTAATACCTGGGCAACCTGCTTCATCTGCTGAGCAGTGCCATATAACATTGTCTTCAAGTGGGACTATTTTGCCTCCCTAACCTCCCCGGCTATGTCCAGCGTGGGACACGACGCCAACAGGTGTAGTACTGTTTCAGAGGCTAGGCTGCAAAGACGGCAGCTCGATTCAATGTTATGGTCTAGCCTGTTGAAATATGGGTTAGTTGGGCAGTGCTCTGTTCGCATTTCAATCACTAAACTCTGGTGTTTGCGACTCAAACTCCACCACTGATCTGATCGACTTGGCCTGGACATGTTAGCGAATACCCCCATGGCAGTCGTATTGTCAGCCCACTCCTGGTACCACTTATTCCTGAAGTGGTCCATTAGCCTGGTCTATGCCCTTAGATAAGTGACTGGGACGTCTGGTTGGGGCTGGGCCGCTCCGGTTTACTTAAAAATTACTAAATTATAGTCGTCATTTACTGTATAATCAAAATAGTTTTCTTGTCTACAAGAGTAGATACTTAATATGTTACATATAATCATGGGCGTCACTCGTAATTTTTCCAGGGGGGGGGCAAAAAAACCCACTTTTTTATTTTAACTGACAATGCCATACAGGTACAATTTTCAATTAAATTCAAGTTCACTATAAAATAAGGGTCGAAAAAAGCCTTAGAAATTAATAAGACTTACAAATTAGTGCTGTAATAGCTAAAATACAACATTTATTAATCCATTTAATAAATTAAAAACTTAAGTTCTCAAGAGAGAATTGAATTTTGCTGTGAAATAATATACGTGTAGAAACTGCAGGATTACCGTATAGCCTATCTATAAACAGAGTATTAGTTAGCCTGACAGGGCGTAACACAACAGCGAACGTTTCGGGAAAGTGCCTTCTTCAACGAACAAATAGTACACAAATAAAACGAATATAATGAAAGAAAAAAAAACATAGTCGCGGTGAAGTCCAATTAGTCCAGTAGAGTTATAATAAGGAGAGAAAAGCATAGCTTTTATAGGAAAGGAGAGGGTGGGCGTGGCCAATCAATCAGGTTGTGTTTATTTTTAAGGATCGAAATCAAGTGACATAGCACTTGAATAAAATAGACTAGTTTCTACTCTTTTTTTTTCCCTATTTCGTAAAAATTTATTGAAAACTACATATTCAAATTTCATGGGGGTTGCGGGTCACATGGCTTTTATAAAAAAGGTTCGCCAACCAAAAAAGGTTGGGAACTACTGAATTATATTATCATTAATACAATTTTTTTAAAAACGCAATTAATTAACTCTAACTGTGTGATCTTCTCGGGTCGAAGACGGCACATAGGTCAAAAGTCATGGATTTCCATCTACGACAATCCGTCGCCAATTGTATTAGGTCTTGATTATTTCTTAGACCCATGGTTGAGCTTTCTATTTTGATTGTTCTACGTAGGGTTTCCTTTGGTCTTCCCTAAAGCAAGTTAAGTTTGTATTTATTACAGAAAGATTCTGTGAGATTTGAGTACTGTATGGTTTTAATGTCGTGCTTTATTTATAAGGTGTCGAATTTATTTATTTAGTTTTAAATGATAAAATTAATAGTAACATAAACAAATATGTAGTCATGTGAACAACTATATGGCTAATAATGAAATTATAAACAGTGGTAATATTTTCAAGAAGCACTTCAAATTATTATACTTTAAACCATAGAAAAAGTGTTTGAAATTTAATAAAGTTTTATCGGGGTAAAAGAATCATACTCTCCATTGACATTGTATCCCTAATTATAGGGATCGAGTGCAAGTGGCGTGCCACTAATTTTCTATTCAGACAAGTATATTGACGGATATGCTGCTTTCGTAAACAGTCAAACAAGTATACAAGTTAAGAAACATATATAATTTTATAGTTCTTGGAAATTTCAAATAAATACAATTGTAAAATCTAATTTGTCTTTAATTTAAAAAAAAATACATTTTAGTTTTAATGTTAAGTTCATTTAAAAAATAAGTGACACAAGTCAATTATATCAAGAATCATAAAATTATACATTTTATAGTAATAAAGATTTTTAAAAGTAAACATCTCTTATCATTAATCGCCCAAAATACGTTTGGTAAAGAACAAGTAAGTTTCATATTAAATAAAACATTACCGGTGCATTGTGGTGCAACGTGAAGAATAATTTCTATTTCCATACATTTTATTTGCACACTTCCGTGAAGGTTTCTGGCATTATTTTTTTAAAATCATACCACTCATTGGTTTCTTTAAATTTATTTTTATTTTACTGAGATCGTTGGAACGCACGACGAGTCTGCTGGTCCCTAATAAAAAATACAGTACAATTGAGTGTTTTAATTACAAATTAAAATGAAAAAATACTTACTTATTGTGTGTATATATATAGAAAGTTTAGACATCAATTTCACGTTGGAACGCGGAGCCGACTTATCCACTTGTCAGATAGAGTTAAGTGAACTGAATGTCGGACAGTGTCCAGTTACCGGTAGTTCTAGTGTACAACACTAACTGATGTACTACTAGTGTACAACTCTAACTGATGTACTACTAGTGTACAACACTAACTGATGTACTACTAGTGTACAACACTAACTTATGTACTAATAGTGTACAACACTAACTGATGTACTACTAGTGTACAACACTAACTGATGTACTACTAGTGTACAACACTAAATTATGTACTAATAGTGTACAACACTAACTTATGTACTAATAGTGTACAACACTAACTGATGTACTACTTGTGTACAACACTAACTGATGTACTAATAATGTACAACACTAACTGATGTACTAATAGTGTACAACACTAACTTATGTACTAATAGTGTACAACACTAACTTATGTACTAATAGTGTACAACACTAACTTATGTACTAATAGTGTACAACACTAACTTATGTACTAATAGTGTACAACACTAACTTATGTACTAATAGTATACAACACTAACTGATGTACTACTATTGTACAACACTAACTGATGTACTACTAGTGTACAACACTAAATGATGTACTACTAGTGTACAACACTAACTGATGTACTACTAGTGTACAACACTAACTGATGTACTACTAGTGTACAACACTAAATGATTTACTACTAGTGTACAACACTAACTGATGTACTACTTGTGTACAACACTAACTAATGTACTAATAATGTACAACACTAACTGATGTACTAATAGTGTACAACACTAACTTATGTACTAATAGTGTACAACACTAACTTATGTACTAATAGTGTACAACACTAACTTATGTACTACTAGTGTACAACACTAACTTATGTACTAATAGTGTACAACACTAACTTATGTACTAATAGTGTACAACACTAACTTATGTACTAATAGTGTACAACACTAACTGATGTACTACTAGTGTACAACACTAACTGATGTACTACTAGTGTACAACACTAAATGATGTACTACTAGTGTACAACACTAAATGATGTACTACTAGTGTACAACACTAACTGATGTACTACTAGTGTACAACACTAACTGATGTACTACTAGTGTACAACACTAACTGATGTACTACTAGTGTACAACACTAACTGATGTACCACTAGTGTACAACACTAACTGATGTACCACTAGTGTACAACACTAACTGATGTACTACTAGTGTACAACACTAACTGATGTACCACTAGTGTACAACACTAACTGATGTACTACTAGTGTACAACACTAACTGATGTACCTGCCGCGTTTAGCGAACGGTCAACTAATTGTTCTGAGGCTGGGCGGAGTAACTGCTGATGTAGATAAAAATAAGGGCAGTAACTCTTTGATTGAACTAGGATCTGTAACTAGGTAAAACATAACAAAATTGTGAAAAGCAGGCAGTCATAGCGTTTATTAAATTTATATATGTCCATATTTATATATACATATTTATATATATGGCACCCGTCCTTCCATTCAGGGACATAGACGTGTTTTTTTCTTCTTTCTTCTCCTTCGCTTTCCCACCCCCACCCAGGCCGCCTTTCTACTGGCTCGTCTGTCCTTGCTCCTAGCAGTTTGGGTGGCTTTTACGGCTGGAGTATCCTGACATATCTTAGACTACCAGATGGTGGGTTTTACGGCTTGAGTACCCTGACATACCTTAGACTACCAGATGGTGGCTTTTACGGCTTGAGTACCCTGACATACCTTAGACTACCAGATGGTGGCTTTTACGGCTTGAGTACCCTGACATACCTTAGACTACCAGATGGTGGCTTTTACGGCTTGAGTACCCTGACATACCTTAGACTACCAGATGGTGGCTTTTATGGCTTGAGTACCCTGAGATACCTTAGAATACCAGAAGGTGGCTTTTACGGCTTGAGAACCCTGACATATCTTAGACTACCAGATGGTGGCTTTTACGGCTTGAGTACCCTGACATACCTTAGACTACCAGATGGTGGCTTTTACGGCTTGAGTACCCTGACATACCTTAGACTACCAGATGGTGGCTTTTACGGCTTGAGTACGCTGACATACCTTAGATTACCAGATTGTGGCTGTTACGGCTTGAGTACCTTGACATACCTTAGACTACCAGATGGTGGCTGTTACGGCTTGAGTACCCTGACATACCTTATAGACTACCAGATGGTGGCTTTTACAGCTTGAGTACCCTGACATACCTTAGACTACCACATGGTGGCTGTTACGGCTTGAGTAACCTGACATACCTTAGACTACCAGATGGTGGCTGTTACGGCTTGAGTACCCTGACATACCTTATAGACTACCAGATGGTGGCTTTTACAGCTTGAGTACCCTGACATACCTTAGACTACCACATGGTGGCTTTTACGGCTTGAGTACTCTGACATACCTTAGATTACCAGATGGTGGCTGTTACGGCTTGAGTACCCTGACATACCTTAGACTACCAGATGGTGGCTGTTACGGCTGGAGTACCCTGACATACCTTATAGACTACCAGATGGTGGCTTTTACAGCTTGAGTACCCTGACATACCTTAGACTACCAGATGGTGGCTGTTACGGCTTGAGTACCCTGACATACCTTATAGACTACCAGATGGTGGCTTTTACAGCTTGAGTACCCTGACATACCTTAGACTACCAGATGGTTGCTGTTACGGCTTGAGTACCCTGACATACCTTATAGACTACCAGATGGTGGCTTTTACAGCTTGAGTACCCTGACATACCTTAGACTACCAGATGGTGGCTGTTACGGCTGGAGTACCCTGACATACCTTATAGACTACCAGATGGTGGCTTTTACAGCTTGAGTACCCTGACATACCTTAGACTACCAGATGGTGGCTGTTACGGCTGGAGTACCCTGACATACCTTATAGACTACCAGATGGTGGCTTTTACAGCTTGAGTACCCTGACATACCTTATAGACTACCAGATGGTGGCTTTTACAGCTTGAGTACCCTGACATACCTTAGACTACCAGATTGTGGCTGTTACGGCTTGAGTAAACTGACATACCTTAGACTACCAGATGGTGGCTTTTACAGCTTGAGTACCCTGACATACCTTAGACTACCAGAAGTTCAGACGTAACAGAATATTTGACTACAAAAGATTTTAGGTTTTAATTAGACAGAAGATCATAAAATAAAATTCATGGCATATATTATTTTGTTGAAAATTAAAATAACCACTACTTCATACAAGATATATAGCCAATCTATTGCACTGAAAACCTTTCTTTAACTTGTAAGACAGCAATATTTATCTATTTCCCAGATATTAAATCTATTCAGTAGTTGACTCGCAGGCATATTTCTTAATGAGATTTCTGTAATAATATTTTGTTAGAAAAATTCGAGTATTCGTAAATTAGATAAGTTAACCATATAACACTTTTTAATAGAAACGAAGTAAGTAGAAACCACTATAAACGCTACTGTACTTTGGCAGTGTTGTGTGGGTGCAACCAGTGCTGCCAGTGACAATTTTGGGAAAAACCTAGCCAACACGTCCAAAAAAACCTAGATCCGAAAGAAAAAACCTACACACGACAAAAATAAACAAATATGACGTCACAAAGCTCCCCCCCCCTTTTTGCATATCTAAAGAAATATATCTTTACTAGCGTATCCCCCGTCAAAAATTACGGAAGTTTTCAGCTGAAATATATTTATTTTATTTAAAAAATGCACTTTTATATAGGGCGCCCACGGCGCCGACTTTTTCAAAAGCCCAACTAACTTGTCCTTGTTTGATAAATACGAAATATTAAACTTTCTGAAATGTACACAAAGTATTTAATAATAGGGGTTGTAGGGCGCCTACGGCGTCCCCTTTGTTTTTTTTGTTTTTTTTTGTTGATTTTATAATTAACCATCCTCAAATCCTCTTTTTACATTGATCACTTTTTCCAAAATTAAAATATGAGCGAAAACAATGACGTCATATAATATTTTTTTACAGCGCATCTTTAATTTGCACACCTTTTGATGCATTGGTGCAGTAATTTGGTTTTCCCTGCTTTCCAAAATTAGTAGCGTCAGGACTGACAGACACTACTTGCGTGACAATTGCAAATTTTATAATTTAATTATTTCACTACATCAGTAACTGATTTAAAGTATTCCTTTCATGCAGAAAGCCATTGTTCGAGCTGCCTGCCGACCAGACAGGAGTGGGTTAATTTCATGAGACACACTAATTCTATCTTAAAACGTAAATCTACCAGACCCCAACATGCATTCTCAATACTCATAAACTTCAGTTACCTTAGATAGATTCCCTAAATTATTTATTTTTTCATGTGGCTGAAGAGTAAAAAAAGTTTTTTAACAAACGAAAAAAATACATTTTTTAAAACTAAAGCAAAATAAGTTTTGAAAATAACACATAAAGGAATATATTTATTTTGTAAACTGCAGTAAAGAATTATTGATGTTTGAACTATTTGAACTTTTCTTTGATGAGATTATAACTCATTCTTTTAGGTATATAATATTTGAAGTGAAACAAATCTACTCAAAGATTGTATTTAAGTCAAGCTGAAATCTATTGTGTAATAATTTTTATAGTTATATATTTATATATATACACGTCGGTATATGCAGTCTACTTTAAATTGTGTACATTATTTGAATTTTTATACGTGTGTGTGTGTGTGTGTTTGTGCCCTTTTTGTGTTTATAGAATCATAAACAATATAAAAGCCCAAGTCCTTGTCTGTCTCCATAACCCTGATTGACATAGTGCAACAGTCCATAGCAGTTAAAAAAGCAACTTAAAAAAACTTGAAAATATAGACCTAAAATCATAATCATTTTGGTTTTGAGATTAACAGAGCGTGGGGGTGTTTCTCGCCGTAAAATAGTGTATGACGCCAATTACCAAAACAATTTTAAAATACTTTGTGTACGTTTCAGGAAATTTAATATTTCGTATTTATCCAACAAGGATAAGTTACTTGGGTTTTTGAAAAAAAATGGGCACCGTAGGCACCGTTCAGCCCCTAGTTAGAAAATAACAATGGAATTAGAAGTATTTGATAAATACAAACTTTTTGAAAAATAACTTTGTATTGTCAAATGTGACATGCATGCATTAACTTTAAATTTTCTTTCAGGGTGCACTTAAAAGTACCGGTGCTGATCTATTTAATATGACGTTGTACGTAAAACAACTTAGTTCATAAGATTAATTAGATTAGAAGATCTAAACATATTTTCAACTTGTTTTAATTCTTTTATACGTCTATGAGAAACAGTATTCTTGATTTGTATTACAAAAGTGTTATGTTTTATTTACACAAAATTATAATTGGAGAAATATTTAATTTGAAGAAAAAGTGGATTTTTAAAATATTTTTTTTAAAATTATGGAAATAATGAATTTAATATGTTTACTGTCAATTGATGTCAAATTGTTGAGGTGTACGTTGTCCATGCAGAGTCGCCGATACGTCTACTTTATATTATATGGCTTGCCACTTAACTTCGTTCCCTTTAATAAGAGATTGGTGGTTTTCTCTTACCCCTTGTAAAGTCTGAATAAAATTCAAACAAGCTCATGAAACTATTACATTTTTAAAATGATTTTAAATTTTTCATGAAAATTATAAACTTGCGATAAAAAATAAATGTCTTTAATGAACTCTAGCTTTTGTGTGCACACTTGACTATATATTTTATGATTGATTAAACACTATGTTTTTTTAGACTCCTCATAACTCTCCTCGAGACCATGCTAAAACATTTCTTACAATATCATGACATCAATTGTTCAGAGTTTTTTTTATAGATCTTAATAGTAGAGACTTGATTGTAAATATTTTATAACTGTCACATTTGGCACCGTTTGATGATTAAAGCCTTGAGGTTGTTTGTTTGTGTACGTACATTTGTACAATCTTTCTATTTTATTTCAATATGTTGTATAATTTGATTCGATGAAATAAAGACGTGAACGATAACAGTTACAATAAATAGAAAATAGTGGAAAAGACTGCAATAGTATAACTTAGAAAATAGTGGACAAGACTACAATAATATAACTTAGAAAATAGGGGACAAGACTGCAATAGTATAACTTTTTTCAGTATTCAAAAAATGCAGGATAGAGATAACATACAATATTATATTTATTATTTGTTCAAAAATGTTCAATATAACAAATATTATTCCTTTTTTAACGATGCATGAACCCTATTTAGGTTTTCTAAAGTTTAACGTCAAATTTAAGACATCAAAACTTTGAGCTTTGTGGTGCAGTGCTGATGTAAACTATATTATATAGCTGGTGCGATACAACAATACAAAACTCGATCATTTCAACTTGTTCTTTATGTCCTTTAAATTTCTACAGTGTAAAGTTTTGGATTCTAGGATTTATCAACTTCTATAGCGGTCTCAATCGCATATGTTTAGTTTACAAACTAGATTGTTATAAGAACATCATGTGTACATTTTCCATTACCAACTAGGTTGATGTAAGTACTGGCTGCATCTAGTTCATATTGACAACTAGGTAGATAAAGGAAACGTTAGCTTGCAGATCAGATGACAATTATATTTTTATAAGTCCTGGATATTAATTATTAATATTACAAACTTGGTTGATATTATCACTGTCTATGTACAGAGAAAAGTTAAAAATTGAGACGACAAAATTCTCCCAAAAAGCCCAAGCGTTGTTGGCAGGACCTCGGCCCTTCGGGGGTAATGGCAAAAAAATCTGTATATATTTTGGGTTAACGGGCAAAAAAGTTCGCCTACCCCTCATATACACCATATATCTTGGAACAAAAGACTAATGAAGTGAAAATCTTGGCCCATTGAACTCTTTCGTCTATAAACCATTTGTTAATTCAACAATGTGCTCATGCTATAACACATTTAGTATGATATTACACATTTAATATTATATAACTCATTTAGTATGCTATCACACATTTATTATGTACAATTCCTCATTTAGCATGTTACCCTCAAACAAGTACCTAGCGCTTTTAACTTGATGTGAATCATTACGTTTTTACGTTTATTGTTGAATTCTATATTGAAATTTTTTTGATTACCGTTTACTTATATGTGGCGCCGCACAATTTATTATTACAAAAACAAGTGTACGAGAAAGTTCATTTTAATTGTGATATTTACAATTGAGTTAACAATTAATAAATAAGGTACTTTTTAAAAAAAATATAAGAACCGCTGATATAGAATAGAAATAGATCAAACAAAAATGTTACAAGGTTGTCATTTTGTTCAAAGATTCGAATTATTTGTTAGAAAAATTGACAATAACCTGATACTAATGATATAAAAACAATGTTTATGTCAAAGAAACGAGTGTAACGTTGACAATAACCTGATACTAATGATATAAAAACATTGTTTATGTCAAAGAAACGAGTGTAACATTGACAATAACCTGATACTAATGATATAAAAACATTGTTTATGTCAAAGAAACGAGTGTAACATTGACAATAACCTGATACTAATGATATAAAAACATTGTTTATGTCAAAGAAACGAGTGTAACATTGACAATAACCTGATACTAATGATATAAAAATATTGTTTATGTCAAAGAAACGAGTGTAACATTGACAATAACCTGATACTAATGATATAAAAACATTGTTTATGTCAAAGAAACGAGTGTAACATTGACAATAACCTGATACTAATGATATACAAATATTGTTTATGTCAAAGAAACGAGTGTAACATTGACAATAACCTGATACTAATGATATAAAAATATTGTTTATGTCAAAGAAACGAGTGTAACATTGACAATAACCTGATACTAATGATATAAAAACATTGTTTATGTCAACGAAACGAGTGTAACATTGACAATAACCTGATACTAATGATATAAAAATATTGTTTATGTCAAAGAAACGAGTGTAACATTGACAATAACCTGATACTAATGATATAAAATATTGTTTATGTCAAAGAAACGAGTGTAACATTGACAATAACCTGATACTAATGATATAAAAATATTGTTTATGTCAAAGAAACGAGTGTAACATTGACAATAACCTGATACTAATGATATAAAAACATTGTTTATGTCAAAGAAACGAGTGTAACATTGACAATAACCTGATACTAATGATATAAAAACATTGTTTATGTCAAAGAAACGAGTGTAACATTGACAATAACCTGATACTAATGATATAAAATATTGTTTATGTCAAAGAAACGAGTGTAACATTGACAATAACCTGATACTTATGATATAAAAACATTGTTTATGTCAAAGAAACGAGTGTAAAATTGACAATAAACTGATACTAATGATATAAAAACAGTGTTTATGTCAAAGAAACGAGTGTAAAATTGACAATAACCTGATACTAATGATATAAAAACATTGTTTATGTCAAAGAAACGAGTGTAACATTGACAATAACCTGATACTAATGATATAAAAACATTGTTTATGTCAAAGAAACGAGTGTAACAATGACAATAACCTGATACTAATGATATAAAAACATTTTTATGTCAAAGAAACGAGAGTAACATTGACAATACCCGATACTAATGATATAAAAATATTGTTTATGTCAAAGAAACGAGTGTAACATTGACAATAACCTGATACTAATGATATAAAAACATTGTTTATGTCAAAGAAACGAGTGTAACATTGACAATAACCTGATACTAATGATATACAAATATTGTTTATGTCAAAGAAACGAGTGTAACATTGACAATAATCTGATACTAATGATATAAAAATATTGTTTATGTCAAAGAAACGAGTGTAACATTGACAATAACCTGATACTAATGATATAACAACATTGTTTATGTCAAAGAAACGAGTGTAACATTGACAATAACCTGATACTAATGATATAAAAACATTGTTTATGTCAAAGAAACGAGTGTAACATTGACAATAACCTGATACTAATGATATAAAAACATTGTTTATGTCAAAGAAACGAGTGTAACATTGACAATAACCAGATACTTATGATATAAAAACATTGTTTATGTCAAAGAAACGAGTGTAACATTGACAATAACCTGATACTAATGATATAAAAACATTGTTTATGTCAAAGAAACGAGTGTAACATTGACAATAACCTGATACTAATGGTATAAAAACATTGTTTATGTCAAAGAAACGAGTGTAAAATTGACAATAACCTGATACTAATGATATAAAAACATTGTTTATGTCAAAGAAACGAGTGTAACATTGACAATAACCTGATACTAATGACATAAAAACATTGTTTATGTCAAATAAACGAGTGTAAAATTGACAATAACCTGATAATAATGATATAAAAACATTGTATATGTCAAAGAAACGAGTGTAACATTGACAATAACCTGATACTAATGACATAAAAACATTGTTTATGTCAAAGAAACGAGTGTAAAATTGACAATAACCTGATACTAATGATATAAAAAATATCGTATATGTCAAAGAAATGAGTGTAAAATTGACAATAACCTGATACTAATGATACAAAAATATTGTTTATGTCAAAGAAACGAGTGTAAAATTTCTAATAGAAAAGTCACTCCCCCCTCCCCGCCCCTGCCCCACAGGCGTGTTCCTGGAATTATAATCAACCAACAATCCCATGTTGACCTCTAATGACGGGTCATTGTGTACAAGAACTTACTAATGTCACGTGATGACCTGGACATTCTGCTGCACCTCAGACGGACATAGTTCGACCACCTCCTACCTGGTGTTTGTTTAGTTAACAGTGATGGAGATATTTAGTTCTAACGTTCTTTTCCTTTTTTCTCCCTTTTTAAAGAAAATAATGTTTACCATCCTTGCCTATTTATTGTCTTATATCTAATCTTTACTATTACAGACGCAATTTCTAAACATAACATTATTTATTACTTCGAGTATAGATATATTACTTTTTAAATTTCCAGATTTAACAATTAAATGTGTATAAAATGTGCCACTTTCAAGAAGGATTTCTTTCTGTCTAACTTACATAATTTTTTAGGTGAAGTGTCACATATTCATTTTTATAACATATACAAACGAAGAAATATAATTATTTATTGGCGATAAAAATACATCAGTTTTTGTTGAGGAAAAAGACCATTGAAGGCCAGAAAAAAGATTTTCTGAAATACCTATTTCTTAAATATAATTTTTATTCATTTGAGATTTGTTAAGTTGTTGTTTTAATTTTGACATATTAACTTATTCACAAGAATCAGATAATTCAAAAAATTCCACTTTATTTCGAAAATCTTTAATTGTAACCATATTAATTCAAATTATTATGAATAAATAACTATATAGCTATGATAACCGATGTTTGTTCTTACATTTTGTAATTCTCAGCCTCAGCAGCATTTAGCCATTAACTAAGAAAAGTCAGGCTAAGTCGTGGAATAAATACTAATAAACATAAACACGTTCTTTAAAACATCAATATCAGCTCAGATAAGACAAACGTACAATTTTTGTACCACTGCAAAGCGCGGGAACATATATTATTAGTATATATAGAAATACATATTAATTTTACTTTTGCAACATACTTTACATTTTGTATTAGTAGATGGATAGCATGTAAACAGGGTATGAGTGTGCCTGACAGGACGTAACAAAACAGCGAACTTTTCGGCAAAGAGTCTTCTTTAACGAATAAATCTATATGTCTGATTCCCTGGGGCGAATCAAGATTGCACGGGCGCATGGCTGCTATTCCACCTTGGGCCCGGTCCGGTCACCATTATTATACAATATAATATGTTTGGTACCATTAAATCATTGGAGGCCCCAGGCTTTAGCCCAATCAGCACCCCCTAAATCCGTCATATCTGATTGCAGTCTCAGCAACATTGTGTTTAAATTTTGTAGATTATTTAAATGTGTTTATGTGTAAGTGTTTGTCGTTAGAAACTGACGATGAAGTGAGGAGTTTTCGATTATTATTTAAATGAAAATATAACAATAGAAATACATTCTAAAGTACATAAAAATGTATTAATAGGATTTTGTTTTTGTTGTTGTCTTTAACGAACAGATGGTATCTGTACATTAAATAGCTTTTTATTGTCATGTCTGATATCCATTTAGTTCATAATTCCTGTCAGCGCACTAAAAAGCACCAGAACTGATTTATTTAATATGGCGTTGTACATAACACTACTCAGGTTGCAAGATTAAATAAAAGTTTGGCTTATGCACTACGCCGTCAATTAATCTCTCTATTATAAGTTTATCGGAAAAAGTATTCTGGATTTGTATAACTTAAATGAAGTCTTTTAAGCAACATGCAACAATATGTAATTATTATGTTTTAACAAAATTTTTTTAAAAGAATCATCTTTATTTAAAATGATGGAAACTACAAAGTTAATATATTTAATGAAACACAGCTAATGTTTACTTGTAAAAACGACAACACCTCACCTGCCCTTTTCATATCTATACATCGAAGTGGCATGCCACTTGACTTCGCTCCCTCTTATGAGAGATACTATGTCAAAAAATCCCTTATTTCCTCTAACCCCTGGTATAATCTGAGTTAAAGTAAAACAAGCTCATGTCAATAGATTTTAAAAGTTTTATGAAAATTATAAATTTTCGAGAACACTTTTGTCTACACACTTGACTAAATACTTAATGCCACTTTTATGATTAGAAAACCAGTAAGTTATTTCAACTCCTCATAAAACTGCTAGAGACCATGCTAAAACATTTTTAACCCGTCGCAAATGCATATGTACTAGGGCTGTTACGGATCAATCAAAATGTAATCGTTAACTTTTGAAAAATTAACGATTAATTAATAGTTAATTCCGATTAAAGTAAAAAATTGAAATGTATGGTGTCATAAGTAACATTTATTAAACGTACTTGTCGAAAATCGAAATAACACTGTAATGTCTTCTTTATATATCATCTTTTAACCAAAAACGCAAACAGACAAGTGTATTGACATTAGTTAGTGGAAGTGATGAGCGTGTCTTATTGACAATACAAACAGCCGAGCTGAACAATCGTTCACATAGGTTTGGATTCTGTCTCATCTCAGCTGAAGTTTAAATTTGACCGACGCCACGCAGGAGTTTAGGATCACCACGCAGCAAATTTTGTAAAGTATTGCAAAAAAAATGGACGTTGTGCAACTTTGTACACGAGTTTTTTTTTAAACTTCGCACAGTGACCAACGAAGCTTAGACTTATAGGGAACATTGAATGGTAGGCAAACAATTTCTCTCAATGAACACAATAACATTTATCAACATTTTGAACATTCACGTCAGTCAATAGTTTAAAACCAAATGTTAATGTAATCTTCCAGAAATTAGTTTATATTTATTAGCCGAAACATTTGACTTTTTGACTCCAAGCACATTTATAAGTGGTTAGTCGATTAATCGTTAAAAAAATGTAATCGTTAAAAAACGTTTAACGATTAATCGATAAATTAATCGTTAATTCCAGTAGCCCTAATATTTATATTTACCTAATATATTTCTTCTACAGATTTTAATAACAAGGACTGTTTTTTTAAAGTACATTTTGTACAATGTTTCTATTGTGTTTCAACAAGTTATATGATTTGATTCATTAATATATAAAGGGCGAGAACTACAGAGAGACGGTGGAATAAAGGCGAGTGTGATAGCAGTTAGAATAATTTAACTAGTCTTTGGCATGATTTGAAAATTATACATTTTGTTAGTTTTATTTTTCACAAAAAGGATGTGAGAATAACATAGTGAAGCCATTTAGTACTTTAAACAAAGTACACATTAATTTTAATAATTTGTTCATGAATGTTGCTACCAATTTTTTCTAAAGATCAAAGTCAAATTTAAGACATCAACTTATGTGCCCCGTATATATGTTTATCATAATTTCCATTTAAAACAATAATATAATACTCGATCCTAAATATTCCGTGACAATTCTATGGGAGAATAATGTAAATTCAATAAATTTGCCAATATCAATACCTTATGAAAGTTTTAAATAAATAGAGGCAAAAACAGGATTTTAAAAAAGCACATTTTTGAGGCCCCTATCCTATTAACTCGTGCACTTTGGCGGATCTGTATATGTCGTCAGAATTTGAACTTTTTCAAAACGTTCGTAAACACGTTTTCTGACTTGCTAGAGTGCTGAAATTTTCACAGTAGATTTTGCTTATGGGGAGGATTATGCTCGATAGATCGATCGAATGTAACATAATTAAATTAATGCATTTTTAGTTTATCTCTGTATAACATATTTAATTCAATTTACAGTTTGTTATTGTTGTTCTTCCACGTGCGAGTTGAGTTCATGCTTTGAAGCCACCCATCGATGTCAGCACTCCTTTGTCCCCTTCCCCGGGTTTTAAAGCCAGGGGAAACAATTCGGTTTCAATCTGTAAATGATTGTCGCGTTTTAACATAATCAATACTTTTAATTATGTATCATATATAAAGGTTTTATAGTCAAAAACTTTGTTTTTAAATCCCTTATTTTAACTTCAAAATCTTGTATCTCTGTCTCTCTTCTGTCGTCATCTCTTCGTACGTCGGGCGCAAAAACAAAAGTAAAAAATTGTCCCCTTTCCGTGATGCAATCGAGCTGAAATTTGGCACATAGACCTCATAACGATTCATCGTATTAAAATTTCAGATCGATCGAACGTACCGTTATTAAATAAATGCATTTTTAGTTTATCTCTCTACAACGTATGTAATTCAATTTCACTGTTTGTTATTGTTTTTCTTTCACGTGACAGTTCACGTGTTGATGCCATCCCTCGATGTACCGGCGTGCTTTTGTTTACATTTTACGTGTCACGCTGAGCTCGGTCCAGCGATCGGTGACCAGACCTTACCCCTCTCCCCCCCCCCAAGTTATATAGTAAATGGGAGTTAAGGCAGATTCAGTATGTAAATGTTTGTCGCGTTTCAACATGATCAATACTTTTAATTATGTCTCATATATAAGGGATTTATAGTCAAAAGCTTTGTTTTCACGGGGCTGTTTTATTATGGCGTTGTTTAATTAAATCCCTTCTATTAACTTCATCGCCGTCTCTGTCTTGGGCGGGCGGAAAAACAAAAGTAAAAAATGACACACTTCCCGTGATGCTATCGAGCTGAAATTTTGCACATAGACGTGTGTCACCCAACAATGCTTCGTATTTTTAGCTTATCTCTATTTACCATATGTAATTCAATTTTACAGTTTATTATTGTTTATCTTCCACGTTACAGTTGAGTTCACGCGTTGAGGTCACCCATCGATGTCCACCCACTCCCCCTTCCACCGGTTTTAAAACCAGGTGACATCAGTCGAGAACATAATCAATACTTTTAGTTATGTCTTATATATAAGGGGTTCATAGTCAAAAACTTTGTCTTTACAGGGTTGTTTAATATTTTTTAAAACTATAATGTATAGTACTTTTGACGTGATACTCATGTATGGCCGGTCGAGACGGTGGGTCTCTCGAAAAACTGCAGTGTAGAGTGTGACATATTACTTTTATGTGTGTATACAGTCATTATTGAATAACAACATCGCTCTCACAATGATCCCTTGAAACATTTAATGTTAATTAATCAAACTTTAATACTGGAATACACTATGATTTTACAATCATTATATACAAATAAACATAGTTCAATGATCACATTCAGCCATCTTCTTATCCTCTCTCTTATTCTCTCGAACCCTCTATCACGTGATCTCGCGATTCTCACGTGACATTCACCCCCATCCTTCAAAAAAAAGTGTTTTACTTAAAACATTTTGGTCTCAATCCAATAAAAATAATCTATATTTAAATACTGATAATCGATGGATAATGAATGTTTTACAAACATTATCCTGAAATAGAAATCAAGAAAAAAAATCTGCAGGACAAGTCTGCTTGTATTAAAAAGAATGAAACCGAAATTTTAACACACTTGTAATTTTTTGCAATTAAAGTAACAATCACGATACAAAAATTGTATATATTATTTAACATAATTCAAACATTGTTCTATTCAGTTGTTTTGCAAATAACAATACTAGTACAGTTTATGCTTTTCTTTTCAGGACTCACCTAAGTGAAACATTACTCAAACTTTTATGTGCTCAACTCACAGACACACGCACTGAGAAAAAAATAAAAACTTGATTTTTGTTATATTCGGAAATATTTTTAAAAAACAGACATTTTGAATTTATAAACGCAATTTCCCCAGAGAAATTGCGTTAAAAAACTGGTCCTATTTTAAATTATTACTATACTATCCCCACTTCTCTATACTCTTTGTACGAGAATTTAAAAATAATTTCACTAACATCCATTGTTACACAGTAAACTGGCTGGTTAGTTATAATGTGGTCGAGAGGAAATGAAAGAATTCGTATCATCGTTATCATCTGATATTTTAGTTCGTGCAGCTGAAATTATTAAGTGTGTTTGTGTAATTGTTTTGTGTATTGTTAGTGTAATATTTTGAAAAAAAGATGATAAATGACGCGGCATTCTACGTTGTTAAATGATGGTTTTTGTGATTTGTTTTTCATGTTAGCGATCCACCTCAAAGCACCCATGCTTTTGTATTTAAAATGAAATTTAAATTGTTCTTTACCTAACTTACTTTGGACGATTAATGTTACGAGATTTGATATGGGCTATCTCTGCATGTTATCACAGGTGAAATGGGTTATCTCTGTCTGTTATCACATGTGATATGGGTTATCTCTGTCTGTTATTACATGTGATATGGGTTATCTCTGTCTGTTATCACATGTGATATGGGTTATCTCTGTCTGTTATCACAGGTGATATGGGTTATTTCTGTCTGTTATCAATTCCCGCTTTCATGTCAGAAACTAATGGATATGTTGTCTGTCCTAAATGTCTAATTGTAAGAGTTGTCTGTCTTTAACACTTATCTGTCTTTAAGTTTAGTCTGTCTGTTACATTTGTTAAAGTTTGTGTGATCTGTCAGTTTGCAGGATATGTTGGGGTTGTCTGTGTTTAAGTTGGTTTGTGTTGTATGTCTATGAGTTTGTTCTTATTGTTAAGTTTGTTTTATGTCAGAGATTTCTCATTTTTTGTATTCCCTAAATAGTAGAGATGATAGAATTTTCTGTGTGTAAAAGTTGTCTGTTTGTTAGTATTATCTATCTGTCTGTAAGAGTTGTTTGATTGTAAGTTTTGTCTCTCAGTTTGTTAGAGTTTCCTGATTCTTACTGTTGAATTTTAGTTTGATAGTGTTGCATGATTGTTAGGTTGCTTAACCAGTAAATTCAATATGACATCTAAAAATATTCCATACAGCATATTTAAATGGAAATGAAATCATGACACAAGTTTGAACTCACACAAACACAAAACGGACAATTTACAAATTAAAATATGATCTATTGTAATATCTGACGTGCAATAAATCTGTATTTTCCATGCACGCCGCACTAAAAAGCACCACTATAAACTTACTTAATATGATATTGTAATTGAGACAACTTAAGCGGCAGTATTAATGAGAATAACATAATATTATATTCTTTAACTTCGTTTTAATTGAAATCTATAAATACTTACGACATCGTATTATTTATAAGTATGGCCTACACTTTGTATTGCAGGTACATAACTATCCTGTAGAGAATATTTTTATTTGAAGGAATAATATATTTTTAGAAAACTACTTTCATAAACTTAAGACAACTATAAATATAATGCATTTACTATCATGTAATTGCTTTGCCTAAGTGATGAAAAGTAAGAATATGTTACTTAAATTAGGAATTTTGTTTATCTAAGTGGCAAGCCACTAATCTTCGATCCCTTTAATAAGGGATAACAATTTCAATGAATTTCTTTCTTCTTTCTACCACCAGTATAGACGGAGCTCAATTTAAACAATTTCTTGTGGCTAGTTCATTTTGTTCCTTTATGGCTTAGCATGGTGGTGGGCGCTGCAGCAATCCATGGGCGACGGTGACGCAGTTTTTTTTTAAAAAAGGGGGAAGGGGGTGCGGAGAATAACTTTAAAGTGGTGGTGATAGCATCAGATAAAGAAGAAAGGGTTTAGAAAATTAGATTTATATATTCGCGAAGCTATAAAGCTTTCCAAGCTACAAGAACGTTGACTAAAATGTATGGTGATAAAAAAGAAAAAGGATTTATCCTCTTTTCGAAATCAAAAAGATTTTAAAAATGTAAACAACTGACTTTGACAAAAATATTTTCAACCAAAACACACAAGATGGCTATGGCTTGCTTGCTTCATATGAAATTTCGTTAATGATTGTTAAATCGGAAAAAAAAATATATACTATTGGTGGAAAACTAATTATAACGGCAGTAAGTGAAGTAATACGCACAGAGCTACACAAGCCAGCATCTGATAATATCAAGAAAATCTGGTTGAGAAAAATCCACTGCAAAGAAGAATTAATGAAATTGATAAAGAATTTGTAGGTTCATTGTGCAGCTATTTAATAACATCTCATTTTCTATTTAGTTAGATGAGTAATCTTTGCCAGGAAATTGGACAATAATTCTAGCATACGTGCTATTAACAAAGGAAAAAACAAATGTCCAAAGAATTTTATTAGTTAACTAAATACTGAAATAGAATCAATATTTCATTTATGGATGAGTTGGTTTTTTTTAAATAAAAAAAGTCATCTAAGTAATATTGTGTCATTAGTCACAGATGATGCTTTAGCGATGGTAGGGCGCTACAATGGTTTTCTTGAATATTAAAACAAATAATTTGCCGAATACATTCACAGTACACTGTATCATCCATTGTCAACATCTAGCTGCCACACATTTAAGTGCATACCTACATAAGTCATTAAACAATTTAATTAAAATCTATCTACGTAATAAAAAGCAAATCATTGACTGACATATTATTTACACAGTTTTGTATTGAAGAGGATAAACAATTTAATTAGTGCAGCTTCATACAGACGTTCGTCTGTTGTCAAGAGTGTCTGTTCAGAAATGTTTTATAAACTGTTTATTTCAGTTTTCAAATTTTTTAGTGTTATAAATGATTCTTAAATATACAATTAAATGCAATCGAAAACTTACCTGTCTTACCTGACGGAAAAGTCTCAAAATGTAATTAAATTTATTCTCAGCTTCAAGTTGATGAATTGAATTTTTTTTTAAAAGCCATTTCTGCTTATGTGTCGAAAATAGGAAGAGAGTTTTTAATTTTTTTTTAAAACTATGTCTCAGGGTTGTATTAGAATATCTTTGTACAGTATTTCCATGTTAGAATCAATAGCCTTTTAATAGTATTGCTTCTTTGTTCTTCCATCTAGTGCTTTTATGTTTAATGATTTATCTTAAATAATTATTTCACTCTTGTCAATTTTGTATATTCTCCAGTAATAAATCTGGCAGATATTTGTTGATTATTTTGTATAGTTTATATATGTCTCTAATTAATACTGATCGGGGTTGCTATGACATGCATGTCTGTCCATAGTTTTTGACATATTATTTTGACATAATTCTGTCCCTGTTTGTCGAAGATTTTAAAGAGTAATTCTTCCTGTCAATACTGTGTATAATTGAGATAATATTCTCTCAACCCAGGCAGAAGACAATGTTAGAGCTGTTAATTGTGGCATAAAGTCAAATAAAATTGAATATTTCGACTCATTTGAGCTGTTTTATCTTGTACCAGAATTTTTCCAGACAGATGGCACCGAAGGAGCGCCACCTTTCGAATTCAGTGGCCTAGAGTCAAAGTCTGCCCTTAAATAGCCTAGCGTCAAAGTATGCCCTTAAATAGCCTAGAGTCAAAGTCTGCCCTTAAATAGTCTTTCATATATTACTATTGTTAAATCGGAAGAATTAAGCTTAAACTTAATATATAAGTTTACAAAAAGTTTTGTTGAAAAAAGCATATTAACAGTGTGAAAACTTACAATGTTCCCTCTAGTGTTCGTTGGTCTGCGTGCAAAGACAAAAAAATGTTCAAAGTTGCAGAGTATTCATTTTTCTGCATTATTTTACAACATTAGCTGCGCGGTATTTCTAAACTGTTGCGTGGATTCGTTCAAATAATGGCACGAATGTGCAGTTTCACAATTTAATGTGAACATTGCTAACCTAGATTTAGTGCCAATGAGGTTTAGGTGACAACATTGACGCCTGCCACTACCAGAGAAAAAACTCTTCAAAGGTCACTAAGTGTGAAGGACGTGATGTTGTGTTTACATTGTATGAGAATGCAATGACTTGACCGAGTATGAAACACGTGGTTTGTGAGGTGAACTGTAAGCGTGCTGGTCAAGGACTGGGAGAATAGCTGGCTATAAATGTTCGGTTCATGAGGCAACCGAGGTGGATTGCAGTTGATTGCATACGAGCGGCTTAGGTAGTTGATTGTACAGTTGATCACAGTGAATTGTATATAGTGATTAAAGACAGTTGTTAACCAGACCACAGTGTGTTAAAGACTTGTTTCTTGACTAGACATAAGTTCTAT
The DNA here is from genome assembly GCA_944989445.1 of Ampullaceana balthica. Taxonomy (NCBI): domain Eukaryota; kingdom Metazoa; phylum Mollusca; class Gastropoda; family Lymnaeidae; genus Ampullaceana; species Ampullaceana balthica. The sequence continues at coordinate 116,956 of CALYLW010001386.1, read as the reverse complement.
TACATGGTGTCAGAAGTGGAGGACCTCAAGACTATTTGAAATACAGACGCCATATCTATTACAATAAGTTGCCCCTCTTTTTAAAAAAAAATTGTTGCCGCCACTTAGCATCAATCTTATCACAGTGTATATATTATAACTAAACCTAATCCAATTTCTTGTTAGATAGCCACGGTAAGTTCTTTGCCACATCTTTGAAAGCAATCGTCCCGAAACAATTAAATTTACTATTGAAGAACCCATGAAGCATTACATTATTTCAATTATTTTAAAAAAAAATTATTTAAAAGAAATAAAAGTAGCAAAGGGTTTTGAAAGGTAATTAATAATTGGTAAATTTTCTGCCATTTCCTTACTTTATGCATGTATAGAATTGTCAATGTTCTTTCTTTGTTTTTTTATAATACTTCATATCTGTAAATTCAATCCACACACACACACACTTTAACTCGGGCACACACACAAACACACTTTAACTCGGGCACACACACACACTCACTTTAACTCGGGCACACACACACACACTTTAACTCGGGCACACACACACACACACACTTATACACACACGCGCACACTGGAGCACCGGCACACAAAACGAGACATAAACTTTTTAAAAAAATAATTAATCACATCGAATTGATCACGGATCATTTTACATTGTTCCCTTTTCACAAATTAAAATAAGCTCAACCAATGACATCACGTCTTAATATTTTACGGCGAGTATTAGGCTCTCTTAATCTCGACACTAAAATGTTCTTTATTTTACTTTTTTTTTCAAAAGTTGTATCGGGAGTCATCACATAATAGACAAATGTGTATCTTCTTTCTGCAAGCACCGCACTAAAATGCATCAGTACTTATCTGTTTTATATTACGTTTTACGTAAGACAAATTAGGAGGTGTGAATTAATAAACATATCACTATGTTCTACATTCTTACATATGTAATATATCGGACCTACGAGTCTGTAAGGTATAAATTATAGAAGTGTATTACATTATTCTACTATTGCATGCAATATCTAATATTATAATTACAGGAATATTTAATTCAAAGAAAAATAGATTTTTAAAATCATTTTTTAAAGAGCAATGACACTGTGAAATTAATAAAATTACTTTCATTGTATATTCACGTGTAGTAATTAGTTTGTACACTGTTGACCATGATGGAAATGTATTATTTATGTAAGCAGCATGCCAATTACATTCGCTCCCTTTCATTAGGGATACCAGATTAAAACAAATCATGACATTAGCTCCCTTTGATCCCATTTTAAATGTTAAATAAGATTTAGTAATTTGTGATAACAAATAAAGTCAATTTAATTAACCTCGCCTTAGTTACACACTTGACTAATTACTGAATGATAATTTTACGGTTAGTTTAAACGCTAAACTATTTCAACTGCTCATAAAACTACTCGCTGACATACTAAACCATTTCTAAAAATCTAATCTCATCAGTATTCTACGGATACAGACATAGGTCATATGTAGAGCTCAAGAAAAGAAACGGCTATGTCACATTTTTGTAGTTTTGAGATATTCAAGTTTTAAAGTTCAAAATTATACATATTTCCTATAAATTAACTAAATAAAATAAAAAAAAATTTTGGGTTAGAGAAATATTTTTGCCCCATAAAACCCTATTCAGAGCATTCTATTTATGATCCTCTATCAGATACATGGTGTAACTAAAAAAATTTAAAATTGTCACTTAGCCTTTTTTTCCCTTGTGGTCTTCATATGTTTTTTTTAAAAAGAAAGATCCTAATAAAAAAACAGGAGACAGTAGGCATTTTTAATGAAACAAGTGTTAATAACAAGGAGATTGGGGTCTGTAGACATTTTATAACAACTGTGTTAATAACAAGGAGATTGGGGTCTGTAGACATGTTATTACGTTTATGTTAATAACAAGAGAGTGGAGACTGTAGATAACTGTTGCAGTATGATACCATGTGATGATTAAACAGAAGCTACGACGGTTCTCAATATTTTTTCAACGTTTGTTGTTCCAAAAAAGTGTTAAGATATAATAACTGTATGAAAAAAACTGTCTAGATTTTACAGTTATTTTAACGTTGAAAGTTGTAACTATTACATATAGATGAAATGCCCGATTTGTATCTAAGAGATTGTTTAAATGAAAGATGTAAAAAAATATTTTTGTTATAGGGCGTCGTGCTTTGTTTTATACAGTCATTAAAGTAAGCTTTGTAAATATTTGTAAAGATTGTGTTACAATGTCTTACGAGTATAGAAACGAAAGTAAGCGTTGTAAATATTTGTAAAGATTCTTTTATATTGTCTTACGAATATACAAACAAAACTAAACAAAGTCTGTATCCGTTTTAAGAAAACAGCACAATTCTTATGTAATTGGGGTTGTTCATTTTATTAAAAGACGAAATAATTATTATTGTTTTAGGAAATGCTTAGCTGTAAAGAAGAAATATAAAAATAGAAGTTCACAAAGATATGGACTACAACGTCACATTAAATGCACCAATACTCTACAAAACAATTGTTCAAATTAGAATTAATGACGTCATTTAACGTTACTGAGATGGAGAAAATTTTAATTTTTTTAAACAAAGTGTTATTGGTATTATTTCCTTACAGAATTGCTGCATGAACCCCGCAAGACATAAACTAACTTTCATCATGTATTTACTATAATATGAGAAAACAAATGTTTGAAATGAATTTTATCATGGATAAATGTAGTACGCAATAATCTTATGTTTAGAAGAAGCGTCTGTAACTGATACGATATTTTTATAAAACTATTAATCATATCTTTACAATGTCAGGTGTGTCACAAATTAAACATATTAGATATATATAACTACCAGAATCTTCATTTAAACATCAAATTATGATTAGCTTCCTGGTGTAATAACTAACCTGAATATCTAGCTCTTAGAAATAATATGCACTTGTTCCATGCTTATCTGACATTTTCATAGAATTCTCAAATACTTTCACTATCCCACAGTAAGATTTAAGAACATACTATTTCAATGCTGCCAGTGACAAATTTGGGAAAAACCTAGCGAACACGTCAAAAAAAAACCTAGATCCGAAAGAAAATACATAGACATGCTAAAAATAAACAAATATGATGTCACAAAGCTACAACCCCCACCCCCCAAACAAAAAAAAACAAAAAAACTATAAAAACAAAAACAAATAAAAACAAACACTATCAATAGAAAAATCCAGCAACCCACCAAATCGTGCTATACGAGAATTAGATGAAGAATTAGAAACAATTCAACAGAATAAATATAATGGTGCCCTACTTAGAAGTAGAATACTCACAAACTAAACAGAAGCACCAACAAAACATTTCCTAACAATAGAACACAACATTCAAAAAAGCAGACAGATAAGCCAAATAATAAACACAGATGGAACAACACAGACTGACAACAAAGAGATTGTAGGCACATTTGAAAATTACTACACAAATGAACGAATGGATTCAGAAATACGGGATCAGTACACAAATATTACAAAAGCACTACAAGAAAAACAAACCATAGAAATGAACAAACATTTTACATTACAAGACATTAAAGGGACACTACACACCATGAATCAAAACAAAACACCTGGGTCAGCTGGATTAACTACAGAGTTTTACAATTTCTTTTTTTACAACACTAGGCCCAATACTACATGCAACTTTAGAAGAAGCATGCAACAACATGGAACTACCAAATTCAATGAACATTCATACATCACACCTATACCAAAGAAAGACACAGACAAAAAACAACTTAAAAATAACAGGCCCATATCATTACTCAATACAGATTACAAAACTACAGGCCCATATCAGTACTCAATATAGCTTATAGAATTACAGGCCCCTATCATTACTCAACAAATATTATAAAATTGCTGGCCCTTATCATTACTCATCACTGATTATACAATTAGAGGCCCATATCATTACTCAACACAGATTATAAAATTCTTACCAAAACATTAGTCAATAAATTAAAACCACATTTAAATACTCTCATTCATGTCAATCAACAATACAATATAAAAGGCAGGGACATCACCAATCACAATCATTAAAGGCAGGGAAATCAACAATCACAATCATTAAAGGCAGGGAAATCAACAATCACAATCATTAAAGGCAGGGAAATCAACAATCACAATCATTAAATTAGGGGACATCAACAATCACAATCATTAAAGTCAGGGACATCAACAATCACTATCATTAAAGGCAGTTACATCAACAATCACAATCATTAAAGCCAGAGACATCAACAATCACAATCATTAAAGGCAGGGACATCAACAATCACAATCATTAAAGGCAGGGACATCAACAATCACAATCATTAAAGGCAGGGACACAATCAATACTTACAATCATTAAAGGCATGGAAATCAACAATCACAATCATTAAGACAGGGACACCAATAACAACTATCATTAAAGGCAGGGCCATCAATACTTTCAATCATTAAAGAAAGGGACATCAACAACCACACTCATTTAATCAGAGACATTATTCAATATGCAAATGACCGAAACATTCAACATCTATATTATCACTAGACCAGAAGAAAGCTTTTGACAAGGTAGGTCAGGCATACCTTCACAAGATGTTGCAACACAACAAATTTGTGGAGTATTTCTTTATACATAAAACTGGATAGCTTTCTGATGATAAATAATATACTGTCAAAAGACATTGCAATTAAAAGATCAGTTAGATAAGGGTGTCCTTTATTTACTTATCTGTATATTCTAGCCTTTGAACCACTTCTGGAGAAAATCAGGAGAGAAAGGAACATAACAGGAATGAGGATCCCTGGAGCAAGATATGTCAAAGTCATTGCATATGCAGATGACGCTGTCTTTTTCCCCACAAATAATTTGTCAATTTACAAAATAATGTCAATCTTTCAAGAATTTGTATGAGGTAGTGGGTCCAAAGTTAAAGTAAGAGGTAGTGGGTCCAAAGTTAATGTAAGAGGTAGTGGGTCCAAAGTTAATGTAAGTGGGAGTGGGTCCAAAATTAACATAAATAAATCTGAAATCATTGGAATTTGTATGTGGCAGGATAGACTAGATTTCCGTTTACTTTAGGCATAATTAGGAAGGAGAATCTTAGAATTTATGGGATCTTTTATTCCAATAATCAGACACAGACAAACACTGAAATATGGAGGAATATTGAACAATCCATTAAAAAGATTATTGACAGGAACAAATACACGGCACAAACAATTAATTTTTGGAAGGAGCACAAAAATAAACACATATGTTATGCCCAAAACATTATATACAGGAACAATATGGGAACCACCACCAACAATTTTTAAAAAAAATCAACTCACACATAACTAAATACATATTCCAAAGAACAATACACAATATCAAACATAAAACACTAATACAATCCAAGCTAGATGGAGGAATAAACTTCCTAGACATACAAACAAAAATACAAGCATTAAGAATAACATTTATAGGACTAGCCATTAGGAAAAATTCAGAAAATACATTGACTCATTATTACTTTGGGATCAGTTTTGGATATTTAACAGCAATAGATAATAGCACTGCACATTACAAGGGTAGAAATCAATCACAATTTCATACAGCATGCATCAAAGCAATAAAAGGCAATGAAGAAGTATTACACAAAACAACCAAAGAAATATATACACATTTAATAAAAAGACAAGCCACACCTCTTAACATTAGAATTAGATGGACACAAGTTTATGGAATTACAAACACTGAAGAAACATTTAAAAATACTCATATTAGAGAAATACCAAATAAAGTAAAAGAAATAACATACAGACTAATTTACAATACAACACCACTCTCATCAAGGAAATATAAGGACAGAGGGGCAAGAATAGGCTGTCCACTCTGCAGGTCAGGGGCTGATGAGACTGAACAACATTTATATCTCACATGCAATACAATTTACAAACTAAATCCACACTTCAACAATTCATACAAGCAGGCACAATACACAATGTAGATATAGACAAAGCAATACCACTAAACATAATACCATACTCTATTTAGTTTTTTCTCTATACAACGTTGTTGTTGTTGTTTTTGTTCGTCCATCGTGATCGACGATGACCACTCTCATCATGTTTGCTGGGCCGCCACATGTGTTCTCTGGTGGCTTATTAACCCTATATTTGCACGAAAGAGGCGTCCGCATGTCGGACCAGAGATAGAAGCGGTCCCTTCAGGGGGGTTTTGGTTATGCTCCTTTCTGGCCTGGCGTTTTAACTTGGCAGCTGTTATCTATTAGCTTCACAGACAGCTGCACCATTCCATATCGTAGAGCGCCAGTGGGCTCGGTTACTGGCTGCTGCTTCCCAGGAGTCATGTCCGATGTCGAAGGCCTTCAAAGCAGTTTTAAGTGTGTCCTTGTAGCGCTTTCGTGGACCTCCGCGTGCTCTATGCCCTTCGGTAAGTTCATCATAGAAGAGCCTCTTGGGTAGGCGATGGTCGGGCATGCGCACTAGATGCCCCGCCCAGCGTAGTTGGCTTTGCATGAGGATAGTGTGGATGCTGGGGTGTACTGACCTGGCTAATATTTCGGTGTCTGGAACTTTTTCCTGCCATTTTATATTGAGAATTTTTCTAAGGCTTTTGGTGTTCAACAACTTCGCATGGCGTTGGTATACAATCCAAGTTTCACATGCTAAGGTGGGGAGCACTACAGCTCTGTATACTTTTAGTTTTGTTTTGGTGCTGATTCCCTTTCTGTTCCAGACACTGTCATGCAATCTACCGAATGCTGCGCTGGCCTTTGAGATTCTCGAGTTCACCTCGTCATCAATATTGGCCTTCTGGGACAGTGTGCTGGCAAGTTAAGTAAAGCGGCTCACTGTGATGATTTTGTTGCCGTTGATGAATATGTTAGGCTCAGTATAGGATTTGCCCGGGGCCGGCTTGTATAACACTTCTGTCTTTTTTTTGTGCTGAAAGAACGTGGGACCATTGACATGATTTTTGCAACAAGGCAAATGCAGGAAAAGTGTCAAGAGCAGAATATGGACCTATTTTCCATTTACATAGACCTTACGAAAGCCTTTGACACAGTCTGCAGAGAGGGCCTATGGAGGATTATGGCCAAGTATGGGTGTCCAAATAAGTATATAGCAATTGTAAGGCAATTTCATGATGGCATGCAGGCTCGAGTCCAGGACAACGGAGAGGTCTTAAAATTTCAGATCGATCGCACATACCCTAATTAAATTAATTCATTTATAGTTTATCTCGATACAAAGTATGTAATTTAATTTCAATGTTTGTTATTGTTTTTTTTCACGTGATAGCTCAGTCTCGCGTTGACGCCATCTGTCGATGTACCGGCCTGCTTTTGTTTACATTTTTCGTGTCACGCTGAGCTTGGTCCAGCAATCGGTGACCAGACCTTTCCGCCCCCCACCATCCCCTCCCTAGGGTTATAAAGTAAAGGGGAGTAAGACTGATTCAGTCTGTAAATGTTCGTCGCGTTTAAACATAATCAATACTGTTAGTTATGTGTCATATATAAGGGATTTATAGTAAAAACTGTGTTTTACGAGTTTGTTTTATATTATATAGGATATGCTGTCTACTTTAGGTTGTGTACATTACTTAAATCTGTATATGTGTGCATGTTATAGAATCGTCGGAAATTGACAATGAAAAAAAGAAAATAACTAACATATGAAAACGTTGCTTTATTACGTAAATAATATTTAAGATTAAAAATATATAGAGAACAAATGGTTTTTAACCTATATAAATGTATTAATATAAATAATTTTGTAAAAGTGAAGAAAAATGAACAATTTTTAAATTAAAATGCTTCCTTTGTTTTATCTGACGTGAATTAATTTCGTTACTTCTGTTAGCGCGCACCACAAAGCACCAGTAGTGACCTATTTATATGATGTGCGTAAAAAAAAATACTTAAGATAAATGAGTTGATCATAAAATTTTTTATTTAAATTGTATTCAATGTTTCTATATAGTCTATGAGAAACAGTATTCTTGATTTGTATTACGTAAATCTTATGTTTTACGTCACACGAAATTATACATTAACAACTATGTAATTTTACGAAAAAGGGTTTTTTAAAATCATTTTTAATTACAAATTATGGAGAACTATGAATTTAATTTAATCCCTGTCACATATTTGATGTCTGGTTGTTTTCTCCCCGCAAGTTTGTTTACGGTAATTAGATTTTCTATTTGTATAAGTGGCTTGCCACTTAACATCGTTCCCTTTATTGAGGGATCCTGTGCCAATGAATTACTAGTTTTCTCTTACCCCGGGTATACACAGTGCTGTATTCACCTACAAGCCAAGCAAGCTATAGTGTAGGGCTTCCACTTATTCTGGAGCACCCAAAAATTGTTTGAGTAAGTTACTTTCATAAACACTTACATGTTTTGTGATTGGCGGAACATCTTTTTAGTTCAAAGTCCTAAAAACTCTAAAGATTTCGATAACATATCTTACAAAGAAACGTGGCTCCACAATTGACTTCTAAATAGACCTATCAGAAAAGATCAATAATGATGGCCGTACGGGAATAAATTTTCTTGCATAGAAGAAAATAATTTAAAAGTTATAAGTTCAAGTACTTTGATTTAATACTTGAACTTATAACTTTTAAAAAATGTTCTTCTTTTTAGTTCACTTATGAAAACATTGTTTTTAAAAACCTTTTCTTTCACCTCTATTTATTTTAACTTGTTTTCGTTCCTGTCCGTCCCCAATGTTTCAAATTTGCCAACGTAAAATTATCTCACTTTTGATTGTCCTAATTTTTATACCAAACAACCACCCCACATTTTTTAGTCATATTAAATCAAAGTACTTGAACTTATAAGATTTAAATCTGTACTTGCCACAATTGAACGTCTATGGACTGCAATACTATGTCCCTCAGCGTTATGGAGACAGAAGACAGACAGGGACTTGGGCTTTTATATTGTTTATTTTTATAAATATTTTCTTTTATTGTGATTATTATTTTTATATTTGCCATATTGACCTTATTTATTACACCTAAAACGAAGATCAGGATCATAGGAGATAGAAAGAGAGGCTTACAGAGGGAGAGGGAGAGAGATAGAGAGCGAGAAAGAGAAAGAGAGAGGAAAAGAGAGAGAGAGAGAGAGAGAGAGAGAGAGTGAGTTGTTTATTACTGATTGCAATGATAGACATGGCGATATTGTTAAGAAACCTATTGTAATATTTTATAGAGGTATTTGGTCCTTGCTGGCTACTGATTGTTATTATTTATTATGTCATAGAAAGATCAGACATAAATACAAATGTTAACAATTGATGTTAATATTACTACAAGTGGACGTTGGGACAAACATATTATCATAGTAATATAAGATAATATTACTACAGGGTGGACGTTAGGACAAACATATTATCATAGTAATATAAGATAATATTACTACACGATGGACATTAGAACAAACATATTATCATAGTGATATAAGATAATATTACTACAGGGTGGACATTAGGACAAACATATTATCATAGTAATAGAAGATAATATTACTGCAGGTGGACGTTGGGACAAACATATTATCATAGTAATATAAGATAATATTACTACAGGGTGGACGTTTGGACAAACATATTATCATAGTAATATAAGATAATATTACTACACGATGGACATTAGAACAAACATATTATCATAGTGATATAAGATAATATTACTACAGGGTGGACATTAGGACAAACATATTATCATAGTAATAGAAGATAATATTACTGCAGGTGGACGTTGGGACAAACATATTATCATAGTAATATAAGATAATTTTACTACAGGTGGACGTTAGGACAAACATATTATCATAGTAATAGAAGATAATATTACTACAGGTTGACGTTAGGACAAACATATTATCATAGTAATAGAAGATAATATTACTACAGGTGGACGTTAGGACAAACATATTATCATAGTAATAGAAGATAATATTACTACAGGTGGACGTTAGGACAAACATATTATCATAGTAATATAAGATAATATTACTACAGGTGGACGTTATGACAAACATATTATCATAGTAATATAAGATACTTTTACTACAGCTAATGCAATGACATATAAATTATAGTCGACATTAATATATTATTACAACATTTTTGTAATCATGACTGAACATCAGCATATTAAAATTTATTTCCATTCTTTTCATAATATAATTATACTAAACTCCACGGTATTTTCAACCAAGATTAGAAAAATCATTTTTGACATTAAATCAACGTATGAAGGCGAAGGAAGAAATTTAAAAATGACGTCATATCCCCTCACGCTCCATCACAACAAGAATGTGTCAATATAATGCGCACCACGCAACAATCTAACATAAGAATTTACAAAGCGAGAAAACCCCATTCACTATGATTCTAGATTACTTTAAAAGTCATTTCAAATAAATAATTATGAAAGTAAACAATGTATATGATATCGACAAATTGCTGCTAAAATTACGGTGGTCGAATGAATAGAGATTTTTCAACAATTCCTCCTCAAACATTTTTCTAAATATTATTAGCTATCGTTTGGTATTTTGTTTGAACCCGATAGATGTTAAGGTTGTCGAGAAATTGGCAAAATACTGATATGTTATTGTGTTTCTTTTTATTTTAAAGGCAATCCAGTTAAACTTTTCGGTATTTTGTTGGCCCTTGCACATCATAGATACCTCCTTAACATATTTGCAAAGATCCGAACCCTCTATCTGGTATGGTTCAGGAGGAGTAGCAGGATCAAGCGTTCCAACCATTTCAAATATATAAACGCAATTTTTCCTATGGGAAATTGCGTTAAAAATACCAATTAAAAGACTTTCTCTTGTCATTTCTGACATGCAATTAAATTGTAATTTCCATGAACGTCGCACTAAAAAGCACCGATATCGACCTACTAAATATAAGATTTGAATAGAGACAACTAAAGCCACACGTTTAATGAGAAGATCATATTATGTATTTCTTTAACTTCAGTTATATTGCAATCTACGAGTTTATGTGACATAGTACTACTTATTTGTATGGTATACACTTTCTTTTTATGTAACTAAATGCTATGTATAAAAATATTTAATTCCATGAAAAAATACATTTTAACAAACCTAGTAATTTCAATTTAATAAAACTATAAATTTAACTCATTTACTGTCATGTATTGCTTTGCTTCATTAATGAAATGCGCGATGATCTCCTTTTGCAATCTAATTTAATCATCCAAGTGGCACGCCACTTGACTTCGATCTCTTTAATAAGAGATAACATTTCAATGAATTTCTAGGATCCTTCTACTACCAGTATAAGGCTGTGTTTTATTCAAACAATTTCTCGTCAATGGCTCACTTCCTTCGATTTTAAATTTTTCATAACATTAGTTACTTACACAAGGAACATTCAGTAACTTAGCATTGACTTTGTTGCATCAAATACTAAATACAGAGCGATAAATTTGTTGTTACTATAAACTATATAAAGTTTTTTTTAACTTCTCATAAAACTGTCTATTATCAAACAAAAGTATTTCTTTAAATCTAGGCAAATCCATCATTCATAAATACAGACCTACGTCATTTGTTCTATTAGAAAGATGTTAATAACAAGGATAGTGGTGACTATTGACATTTTATAACTTGTATAACTCTTAGATACCATGAGATGTTTTGAAGTGATCAGTTCTATGATGTTGTCTATTTATGTGAACACATTTTTAACATAATTTTCTAGAGTATTAAGATCCTTTGACTTATGCTATTAACTCAGCTACATATGAGCTGATAATGACTTCAATAACTTATGTTATTAACTCAGCTACATATGAGCTGATAATGACTTCAATAACTTATGTTATTAACTCAGCTACATATGAGCTGATAATGACTTCAATAACTTATGTTATTAACTCAGCTACATATGAGCTGATAATGACTTCAATAACTTATGTTATTAACTCAGCTACATATGAGCTGATAATGACTTCAATAACTTATGTTATTAACTCAGCTACATATGAGCTGATAATGACTTCAATAACTTATGTTATTAACTCAGCTACATATGAGCTGATAATGACTTCAATAACTTATGTTATTAACTCAGCTACATATGAGCTGATAATGACTTCAATAACTTATGTTATTAACTCAGCTACATATGAGCTGATAATGACTTCAATAAACGTCCAACGACTCATTGATTTATCTGATTGAAAATGACGTCATTACAACTATTTACTCTCTTCTCTCACTTTCCCTTCAAAACATTTTATTATGAACATTTCTAATTGTTTTTCTTTCGTAAACAGTGGCGTAGCGAGGGGGGCTGGGGGTGGGCAAATGGCAAAAAGCTCAAGACACGAACAGACGCAGGAACTTTGCTAGTCACAATGAAATCTTTTTATTTTCAAAACTATATTTTTTAAAAATGCCCGAAATTCTTTACAAACGTTTAGTGCTCAACACATAAAAAAATTATTATCAGTGGCTACTCACAGAAACTTATGGAATGGAATACTTAAGGGATGCTTTGACTTTGATAAAATTTATGTGGACACCTCATCATTTTAATCGAACTGTGAAATCAAAGAACAATAGAGCATATTTTTGGTGATCGAAGCATATATGTTTATGTATCCATGCTATGTAGAATAACAGTTAAGAAGAAATTTGGTTTCTTCACAACACGAGATTAGTGTATAAATTTGTGTGAGGCTTTGGCAGTTATATAGAATTTAGAAAACAGACATGATTTCGTACACCAGCTAATCTACTGGACTTTGAAATTTTGTCTTCAAATTAGGGTATTCAAAATATCTCACATGACATAGTCAGGCAAGGAATATTTTAACCCCATGAATAGGAAAATAAATTAATGAATTCAAGACTAGGTGGTTTATTTAAGTTTATAAAAAATATTTAAGCTCGAAGTTACCCTGCCTAAAATAATATAATTAATTCGAACATTGCTTAAAACTGTCTTAAGTAATGCAAGGTGTTATAAAGGTTTATCTAAAATTATTTTAATGAAAAAATTAATGACGATCAATTGTCTAATACTAATATATTGCTATTTTGGCTATTAAGCATTCCAAGGCTGAAAACATTGATACATGAAATATTGAGCCATGAGGAAAAACATAAAACCCTAATTTCATTAAAGAAATTAAGCCTTTCTTTTTAACATGAAAATATATAGTGTTCTTATTATTACTTTCTAATTATTTTTTTGTTTACTTTATAGCGTTAAAATATTTTTAGGGGGGGGGAGAGGCAAATTTGGTTTCTGCCCCGGGTGGCACATACCCACGCTACGCCGCTGAGATGTTATAATGTGTCACAATATCCACTAACACTATTATTAACACAGTTGTAATAGGATTCAGCGCTTTTAGAGTATTACGTATTTCATTGAAATTGTTTTTATAAACAAGTTGACTCAAATAATCATCTCATTAAAGTTATCACATATTTATTGTCCGTTAAATTAGCATCTCAAGGGAATGAAATCCAGAAATGAATTCTAATTACTTCAAGTATTTGGTATTGGATAATGTGACATACATGTACTTGAAAAATAAATTATATGTACAAATATACTTTCATAAATTTTTTAATTAAAAATGTTCTCTATTATTTTTACAAAACATACAATTGTAAAAAAAATTACGTATGTTAGCAAATAAGTAATCATATTTTTTTTTCCAAAACATGTTGCAAAACCATCTTAGTAGAGTAAAAGAAATATATAAATTATATGTCCAACATTACTCGAATATAATAAACATCAGAAAGAAAGAAATGTTTATTTTCTACAATATGCCTTCAATAAGTAAATGAATTTTTCTAAAGACTTTCATAATGGCACTATTTGTATTTTTTTAAAAACGCATGTTGAAGTGTTTCTCTAAAATGTGTTATGTCTGTGTTTACATTATAATAACTAACTGATTAGAGAATAACCCCCAATGGCTTCACACGTGTTACGATATTAGAGTGCAGACTTAAATTACACTAAATACAAATTTAAATAACAAAATAGTATTTTGAAACATAAACATTTTCAATTAGAAAATACGGCTTGTGTGGATGGTTCAAAGCTTTGTGACGTCATATTGGAGGGGTCTAAAGTTCTGTGACAAGGTGTGTTGAGATAGGAGGGGAGTAAAAATTGGCCAAAATCGCGTGACGTCATTTATGGACGGCCCCTTTTAATAAATTTTCAGCTAAATAAAATTATATTTCTTATCCTGCATTTTTATCTCAAGAATAACTAACGTATTTCATTGTATTATGTTCGACCCTTTTAGCTTAGCTGTCTAGATATAATGCATTATGAAGACTGTAAAACAATAATAAATAAGTTTAAACGTAGCGGTTCAGGGGAAATAATTAGTTTTACTTTAGAAATAATTAATTTTTTTACTAATTAATTCACGAGATCGGTTAAGTCATGGTAATTCCACGGCTCCCAAATTTTGTGACGTAGCAGAGCAAATTGGTCTGCTATGCAAGAAATAAGGAAGAAAAACCTTTTTGTTTTACAAAAGTAAAAATGACACACTTTCCGTTATGCCATCGAGCTGATATTTGCATATAGACAGACTCATGTCACCTAACTATGCATCGTATCAAAATTTTAGATCGATCGAACGTACCGTAATTTAATTAATGCATTTTTAGTTTTTCTCTATATAACATATGTAGTTCAATTTCATGGTTTGTTTTCGTTTTTCTTCCACGTGCTAGTTGAGTCCACGCGTTAACGCCACCCATCGATGTCCCCTCCCCCCTTCCCCCAGTTTTAAATCCAAGGAACATAAGTTTGTTTCAGTCTGTAAATGTTTGTCACGTTTGAACATAATCAATACTTTCAGTTATGTCTCATATTTAATGTATTTATATTCAAAAACATTGTTTTTACGGGGTTGTTTAATTTAAATTATGTTAAAGTGTTTGACTTAAATATTTTAGTTGTTAAAAAGAGAGATGAAAACGTGATGTTTTTATCATATAACATTTACTGGGTCATTTGTGGGCGATCGATTTCAGACTTGGCTGTGCCTAGCTGTGCCAGCCGGTTTGCTCTTTCTAGCTGCGGTACCTTCGCGTGACCTGTGATATACTGAAGGTTGACATTTCCTCCTGGATGTTGTTCACTTTATCCAGTGCATTATCAACAGTCTTGTCTCATCGAGCCCCAACTCAGAGCATAAAAAGAAACCTTTTTAAGCCATTTTTATTTATTCAGCACGACAGTAATAAGAATCAGATAAATCATAATGCATACTATGCCACAATTAAGCAGAACTTATTCTGGCTGAAGTTTCAATTTTTTGAAACGGGTTCTAGAATGGTGGACGTATTTATGTTATCCCAACTTCATTCAACTCACCAACGCAAACTTTTCGGTCCAACAAGGTTAGTCTGACATACCCAACAGTTGTTCCGTTTTTATAAAGTAATCCTGAGAACGAGGCTACGCCTAACAGGCCTAATAGCCTTGAACTCTTGATTTAATTGTGTGTCTTTGTCTTGTTTCTGGATCAGGATCGTCATCATGGATTCCTGTTTCGCTAAGGATTGCTCCATCAAATTAACAGTCTATGACGTTGATGCGTCCATTCCTGAATATTTATATGAAATTGTGTGTGTGTAACTATCTTTAGGAAGATTTAGAGTGCAATTTGTTTTATGTAGTTGTTGAAAATGTTTGTAAAGCGCTGTGAGCCCAGAATTAGGCTGTGGTACTGCGCTATATAAGTGAAAAAATAATAACAATAATAATAATAATCTATATATATCTCTTCGTGGTCGGACCCTGCGAGACAAGCTGCAAGTATGTTCAACAGATACTAATTTTAGAAAGCAGCGCACCAAATAACTGCACCAATGCATCAAAAGGTGTGCAAATTAAATATGCGCTGTAAAAAAAAATTATATGAAGTCATTGTTTTCGCTGATATT
This sequence comes from Ampullaceana balthica, assembly GCA_944989445.1. Lineage (NCBI taxonomy): Eukaryota > Metazoa > Mollusca > Gastropoda > Lymnaeidae > Ampullaceana > Ampullaceana balthica. Next base: position 100,902 of record CALYLW010001386.1, on the reverse strand, counting down.
TTAATTTGTAAAAAGGGTACAATGTAAAAAGTTATAAAATAATTTGTGTACATTTCAGAAAGTTTAATATTTCGTATTGATCAAACAAGGACAAGTTAGTTGGGATTTTGAAAAAGGTGGGCGCCGTAGGCGCCCTAAAAAAGTGTATTTTTTCACAATAAATAGATTTCAGCTGAACACTTCGTCATTTTTTACGGGTGATACGCCGCGGGTCTCTCCAGATATCCTTCTTTTCATTCACTCACAGGCGTTTGCCCAAATCCCCCCTTATTTTGACAACTTTGTCTTTCAGGAAGTCTTCACCCGTCACTAAATCATTAGCGGCGTAAGCTACGCCGCGGGTCATCTAGTAGATATTACTTTACTACATAAGATAACAAACTACGTAGTTAACTAACAGCATAATAAACAGAAATCGTCTAAATAAAAGAACATTTTTATATTGGCTCTAGGTCACGACTTCTTGTACATCACAATACACAGTACAAGACTGTTCGATTGGTACACACTACATCGTTCGTTGAACTTCGTTCAAGTTCGTTCATTCAATTCATTGTAAAATGTTCATCTGCGACGTTGACAATGTCACAACGTGGATAAGGCAATCATTAATGCTATGAAAAACCAAATACTCGGATTTACACAATTGTTTACACGATTTTTTTTATATTTTAAAATTGTTTAACAATCATTTATATACATTGATGATGAGAAAAGAGTAACTCTTAATTTTAATAACAATAAACTGATTGAGAAATATATTTTTTGGTAGGGTTAGACTTATTCGTTTTCTTTCTCTAGTTATTATTTTAAATTTGAATTTACAGATAATATGCAACATGTGCCATCCTACACATACAATTATCTGGGATCGTTAACCACTTGAATTCTTGATTTTCAGATATTAGGCACCTTACAAAAATGTTGAATTACAGTATTAAGATTTGTGTACTTAGAAAAATGGTGTGAATATTAGTTAAAGTGTTATAAAGACCAATTCATCGTGTAAGATTGTTATATCGGGGAAATTTTACTGATGTGACGTAGTTGTGCTAGTATAGAGGGACATACTTTTTTTCTTCTATTTTGGCAACTTTATTTTATTTTGTCTGATACACTACACATGCTCCTTTTATCGGAAGATTCATTTCTTCCTAATCGTATCCATGATTTAGCTCTAGCCTCACATTTAAATCTTTTTTTCTTTATTATTTTTTTTTAAATTATTAAATTAATTGTTCGTCCCTTCTGTTTTTATCCCCTAGTGTAATGAATATTGCAAACTTAATAGTTTGTTTTAACATTTTGTTACAGTAGCAACGTGAAACTGCATAGATATTGCTTTATGTTAAATGGGGAGAAATATTGCAAAAATCTAAACGTAGTGTTAATATTTGAAAATGTAAATAGTAAATATAAAATAACTTGAATGGTTTTCCCCTTAGTCATGACATGGTTACACAAAGTTACTTTCCGAATCTTTGCTGATTTTTACTACGTAAATTCTAGTCTAGATTTCTGGCATGTTTTAACACGTAATGTTAATTAATTTTTTTAGATGTTACAAATTATTAGGTTGTCTAAATGTCTTTTATGTTACTCAGTATAAATACGGCTTCCCCAACTTCTTTGATCATACAAAATAAATGGTAGCCTATATTTCCTGGTTGTTACAACATATTTCTTTGCTTACATATTGTGTTTGCTACAACATAAATGGTTTCCTAAATTTTTGGATGCTGCGACATAAAAGTGTTCATAAATGTTTCGTGAGTCACTGTAGGAAAAGATACTTGCCACAAATTTATCTTTTATGTCTATTGTCGTGTTTGTGTTGAATGATGATTGAATGTTTATATCTTTTATGTTTATTGTCGTGTTTGTGTTGAATGATGATTGAATGTTAACATCTTTTATGTCTATTGTCGTGTTTGTGTTGAATGATGATTGAATGTTTATATCTTTTATGTCTATTGTCGTGTTTGTGTTGAATGATGATTGAATGTTTACATCTTTTATCTCCATTGTTTTCTGTGTGTTCACTGATGACTGAATGATGACATCATCTACTTCATTTATGTTATTCCATCATTAATTTAAGTTTAAAAATATTTTATTTTATTATTTAAAAAATTAGGATACTTTCTTTAAAAAAGGTACTATCAAGTAACTTGCCTAATAAGGGATCTTTTATAATGTCATTATCATTCTAATGCGGTGCTGACCACAATCTTTTGCAAGGAGGGCCGTATTCCTAGAAGTAAAAATATGTGGGGGCTGGATTAAGATAATTAATAATCAACTAAAATGACATACTTTGAGACTTTTTGACAGTCTTTTTAATGATGTCTTTTATAAGAGTGATATTTTATGTCTTTTTACATTTACATGATATATAATTTCATTATTAGAAGAGTTATATAAAAAATGGCAACGTTTTAAAATATTGAGGGTTATTATATACCGTACAATAAATAGAAATCTTTCAAATAAAACTTTAGTATACAAGTTTTGACCAAAATGTGATGGAAACCTTTCTTTAAATATTAGTTCACCTAAAGCCAAAATGCTTCCCACTAAAAATTGACCCCACAAAGAGGAGTGGATTTTCCTACTTCCACTCGCTACAACCTCGGCGCCAAAACGCGGGGATTATCAATGGGCATACATAAGACGTCATACCCATTGGAAGGTTTCCTCAATACTGAATACAAATAAGTTCTCTGTACACTTTGCTAATCCGTACTGGCACTCAGAGGCGTAACAACGGGTTGGCATCGGGGCAGTTGCCAGTGGCTTCGAGGGATAATCATTCAATAATCAATTTATTCTGTATAATTTAGTATTTCCCCTATTTATCAAGGGGGCCAAAAATGAATTACCCAAGGTAGCAGATAACCCGTTTCAATTACATTGTATCCCTAATTAAAGGGAGCGAAGTCAAGTGGCAAGCCACTTTCAGTAATAAAAAACCACAGCGCAGAATATTATGTGTGCTAGAACTAGTAGACATAAATATACATGAGAGTTATTTTATAAAATTCACAGTTTCATTAATTTCAATTAACTTTTATTTTAAACATCTATTTCTGTTTTGAATTAAATATTTCTTAATTGATAATTTAGTTTACGTCAAATCTAAAATTTATATAATACAAATCAATAATGTCATAATGGTATATCACATATACTACCGATGCTTGTTACAATGTATTTGACAGAAATAGATAATTATTTATTTTATAAAATAAATTTAGCCCCGATGTTGTCTTAGGAAAAATACGTAATATGAATGAAATAGGTCTGTAGTGGTGCTTTTTGGTGCGGTTCTGACAGGTAATACAAATTTAAAGCAAGTAAGATTTGAAGATAAAAAGTCTTATAATAAATTATATAAAAGCCCAAGTCACCGGATGTGGAACGCTGAGGAACGATGTACAACAGTCTATAGCAGTTAAAAACATCGTGTGGTGATTATTAGCACTGTAAAAATATTTAACATGACGTCATTGTTTGATCTTATATTTAGAAAAAGGTTTGAATCAAAAGGTATGCAAATTAATTACAAATTAAAGACGCGCTTTAAAAAATATATATTATATGACGTCATTCTTTTAGCTTATATCTTAATTTTGGAAAAGGGAACGATGTAAACATAGGATTTCAGGATTTATAATTATAAAATACTTTGTGTACATTGCAGGAAGTTTAATATTTCGTATTTATTTATTATAAGTTACCTGGGGTTTTGACAAAAAAGTGGGCGCCGTAGGCGCCCTAAATCTGATGTGGGCGCCGTAGGCGTCCTACAACCCCTAGTATATATATATATATATATATACAAGCGCAGAAACCGTGCTTGCTTCGAGGATTGCAAGTTAAAGATGTGACAGTACTTTTATTGTGGATCTCACAGTTTCCTAAAAAATTTAGAGATGAGTATAAACGCTTCACAAGAGTATGACAGTGAGACATCAAACCTTTCTTCATAAAAAAAATATCAAGGTAGTTCACATAATTTAAAAAAAAACAAAACATTATAGCTTTTAAAGATGCCTATTAATTTTTTGTGGTTTCTACTTTAATAACGGATGGTTTTCTCCAAATCCTCTACCAGAATAACAAAGGTCCATTACATTTTCATAACTCTTATGCAAAAGGGCTCATTTTCTTTTCACGTAAATAATAACATAAACCAAATGTGTCTAGTAAAAAGTGCTGAGAGATTGATCCTCTAAATTAAAATTAGTTATGTCATGTTAATGACTTCCCGTTAACCTTCTGAAGGTAAATACTATATATTAGCCGTAAAACCAGTAATGTTTCTTTGCACCAAGATATTTAAACATTACAAATATTTAAAATTAATACCAGAAAATAGTGTGCAATGTCACTGGATTGTTCTAGGAATCTACTACAATATTTTTTTGTGGAAAAGTTTTATCATTCGTCTGCTCTGAAATACCTTTTGATATATTACTTTGCTTCATCGAAAAGGTTTTACAAATTATATATTTTCTATTTCAAGTCTAAGCATAACATTGGTCAAACGAATAAGATAGTTTTTGTTGTGCCTGATAATATTATGTGAATATCGATGACTAGGTAAGGGTGGGAGTGTTGTAAGGGGGTTTATGTCTTTGGAAGACACACGTTAAATCATAAGGTTTGGGCATAAAATATACCCTGCTGGTTTAGCTTGAGTTATGCAAAAATATAATTACAGTTGTTAATGTCGAGAAACAAGCTCTAATAATCTCGAACAGAGGCGTAACAACGGCTTGGCATCGGGGCATTTGCCATGAGCGCCGAAGGCTAATCCCTCAAAAATCAAATTTACTGTGTATAATTTAGTATTTCCCCTATTTCTTAAGGGCGCCAAAAATGAATTAGCCAAGGACGCGGATAACCCAGTTACGCTTCTGATTACCAACACAATATGTTCATTATTTTAGATAATAATTTTTCATTTAATTATCGGTAGATGGTCTAAGTGGTAGCGCACTGGACTATCGAATCGAGGCCCATCCCGAGTCGCGGGTTCGAGCCCAGGTACTGGCAATTCCCCTGCTCGTTAATGGTGGCTAAAAAATTGTAAACGCTACATCACTTGCCCCATAGTCCGTCATGGACTGGAAAGGGGGTCATCATTTAGTGACCCCGCATGGTGATGACTGACTGACTAACAGACGCCTTAGCGCATTATATAATGGATGGATAGAACGCTTAGCTTTTGTCGGTTTTAAATTAGTATGACTATAAATCATTTTTGTATATGTTAATTGTAAATTTTCAGTGAAGAAAAATCAGATTTACATTGGAAATAAAATACTTTTTAAAAAAAATATTTTTTTTAAAAAGGACACGCTTTTATTTACATAAAGAAAAGCACTAAAAGAAGAAAATATAAATTTTCTATGATTACAGATCTGTGAACCTATCCACTGCACATAAAATCGTAGGGCGCTTTTTTTCTTTTTAGTGCACTTTCTATATGTAAATAAAAGCGTATCCTTAAAAAAAAATTTGTATGGTATTTAATTTTCTACTTTTAAATTTAAATTGTTTTTAAATAGATTTTCCTACCTTATGAATTCAATTTAATTAGTTAAAAATTATTGTCAATAACGTAAATGTGATATTGTTAAAAAGATAGATTATCTAATCTATCTTTGGACCTTACCTTTTAGAGTGCGATCCGAGAGCACTATATCATATCGTTTAAAGTTATTAGTTGTCAAGTTATTATATAGTCATTTTTTAGTCGTCTGCTATGGATCTGAGTCTTTCGATTTCTCATGACAAGGCTTCTTGCCTGTTAACTTCTCACAGTTCAAGTCTTCAATTAGGACACCATCTAGAGATCTTATTCTACTTAATGCCACATATGCTTGTCCTCGCGCGAACATATCAAAACCATGGTTAATTACTGCATAATCGACTGTAGAGCCCAGCAGCTTTGAAATTTGCTTAATTGTATGAATGCCATCTCTACCAAAGTCAATTATTATTAATGGTCTCTCATAATCCAAGATCTATCTGTTGTAAACTTGTGAGATCTCTAGGACAATAAGAAGTGGTTTGATTTTACGTTACAAGATTTTGAAATTTTACACATGCTATATAGAGATACACTTCATTTTAAAAATGCATTAATTTAATTACGGTACATTCGATCGACTAAAATTTTGACACAATGCGTTGTCATCCACGATCTACCTGTGGTAAAACTTTTAGATCTCTAGGACCATCAGAAGTTGTTTAATTTTACGTTACAATATTTGAGGGATACAACATACAAACAGTGTGAGTTAAATAAAAGCGTGTAAAAAAACGTCTAAATAAATAAAGGTAAAAAAGGATTTTAAAAAACACGTTTTTATAAGTGGACTAAAAAGAAGAAAATAATTTCAAACTTAAACGTTCACGTACTTTCATTTTATATGACTAAAAGTGTGGGACGACTATTTGATAAGACGACCCACGTGGTTGAACTTGTAAGGGGCAGTCCATAAATGACGTCACGCGTTTTTTTCCAATGCCCTCGACACACGTCGTCAAAAAAGGTTAGCTCCCCTTCAAATATGACGTCATAAAGTTCTTCCGTTGTCCCTCCCCCTTTCTATAAGCCGTGTTTCCTATTTGAAAATTAGCATGTATTAAATCAATTTATTGAAATTTAAGTATGTATTTTGTGTGAGGATGCACGCAACAAGCGTGAAGCCATTAAAAAAAAACCATTTAAAAATTATAAGCAATCACATATTTAAGTGGAAATGTTATTCAAAGTTCCGCCCTTAGATGTGACGTCACAGGTCTTAAACACTTCCCTCCACCGCTATTGGCACATCTTCAAAACACTATCAATGATGAATGCTTGCATTTGTATTTTACATTTTAAATAAATTAACAAACACTTCTGTGTTTTTTTAAATATAAAAATTAATCATCTCTGCTAAATTAAACCCACTTCTCGAGAAGCCGGATAGCCCAAACATGGTACAGCTGCTCATCTCTGATGGCAATACATTTTTAAAAAAAAATCTACAGCCATTTATAAATATTTTTATAAAACATGATATGGCATTGAAATCGTTTTCTTTTGATCGAAGTTTACCATCGAAGCTAGTCAGCCTTTGTAAAAAGGATTTTAAAATATTTCATATGTCATTTATCACTATTTCTTGCTTTATGTGGTAAAGGACGATTTGTAGAGTTATACTTGTTTTAACGGCGTGTGAATAACAAAGACAAGGTTCATTTTCAATTTTTGTTTTTCTCACAAATTTACTAATTGTATTAACTTTCAAATATCTATTAATAGCCTGAACTAAGAACACGAACTTGGGGATCGGGGAATACTATCAAGTAATATTGATATTGTATCTATATTTATAGAGATCGAAGTCGAGGGGTGTGCCACTTGGATAAAATAGAGTATCGCAAAGGTAATAGTCTGTTGATCTGTAAAAAAAAATCACTCTCTTTATATATTCCATTCGATTTAGTGAGTGCTTATGACTCTAGTATCCCAATACCTCAATTTGCGTCTCATTTAAGTACCAGACAAAAAGACTTCATTTCAAAGACTAAATCATTCTTCGAAAGAAAGCAAGCTCATTTAAGGATTTGTTTAATAGAAATTTTACTTTGGTTATTCACACATAAATACGTGTGCATTTTTATTTTCGTAATGTTAGCACTGTGAACTGCAAAGGCTAAAAAAACAAACATTGAATTGGTGAAGCTTCTTAGCAGTAGGATGCATTAAGGATGTTTGGAAATGTTGGTTGAAATTGGTGCAAAGAAAGTGGCCTAAACACTCTTGTGATATTGAAGCCCAGCAAATATAAAACTGTAATTGGCTAAGTATTTTTCTCTGTGGCTTGTAGAATCCACAAACAGAGTGAACGAAGTTGTGGTAGATCTAAGCATCTCTCGTCCACGGACTTTCTTTTTACTTACATTTTAAAGTGTGTTTTCCTTTAGGTTTGTACGCTTTGTTTTTTAATCACAGTCCTTGTCATATTACTCGTTGAAACCACGCGATTTCACATTTTAATGAAATGATATTTATGCGGATGAGGAATTCTGGTTGAACAGTAAACAAGTTAGATTGAAAAGGCCAATTGAGTTTATATTAGGAGTGCGAAATGTGCGGCCCTAACACAGAGAAAACACGATATTTAAATATAGGTGAAAAGGATGAAGCGAATTTTAGTTTAAGGCGGGTTGTCTAGATGTCATTTAGTTTTAACCTATTCTTTTAAGTATCTTGCAGATTGGCTTATATTTAGGTAGATACAACAAAAGAAAAGACGACATGATTTGTTAATTTTAGGGCTATTAACGACTAATTTAAATTTAATAGTTAACTTTTATAAAATTAACATTTAATTAATCGTTAATTTTGATTAAAGCAAAAATTAAAATTTATTATTTCAAAGTAACACTTATTAAACGTTCTTGTTGAAAATTTTAAAAAAAACTGGGATGTCTCCTTTATATGTCATCTTTTAACCAAATACGCAAAAAGACAGGTGTTGACATTATTTCGTTGAAGTGATGAGCTGGTCTAATTGACAATATAACCAGCTGAGCTGAACAATCATTGACATGGAAATAAGGTAACTGGTATGCACAAAACAGTTTCATTACGTTTCCACCTTTGTAGAGGGTTAATGAATTCAAGAACTTCCATCTCCTCTTTGTAACGGAGTAACTCGTCAGAAGAGCTGTCGTCTTTTTCTGTCTCCTAGCCAGACTCCATTACTGCCATTAGTCATTAGCTTAATACGCTTTTCATTTGGTTTGATAAGTAGACAAAGTGTTAGAACCATGATAGGCAAACTTTATTAACATTTTGAACATTCCCGTCAGTCAATAGTTTAAACCAACATGTTCTTGTAATCGTCAGAAAATTTATTATTTATAGGCCGTTATTCTTTACTATATTGTTTTTGATTTTTGATTTCCAATAATTTGTAAGCGATTGGTCGATTAATCGTTAAAAATTAATTAAGAAATTAATCGTTAATGTTCGCAGCAAAAGTTAATTTCAAAAGCAAATATAAGAAATACCTAAGCCGTTGTCCCCAGTAACATATCAAATATATGAATTAAAAGTAACAAACAAAAACAAACAGTAACATGTCAAATATATGAATTAAAAGTAACAAACAAAAACAAATAGTAACATGTCAAATATATGAATTAAAAGTAACAAACTAAAACAAACAGTAACATTTCAAATATAGGAATTATAAGTAACAAACAAAAACAAACAGTAACATTTCAAATATAGGAATTAAAAGTAACAAACTAAAACAAACAGTAACATTTCAAATATAGGAATTAAAAGTAACAAACAAAAACAAACAGTAACATTTCAAATATAGGAATTAAAAGTAACAAACAAAAACAAACAGTAACATGTCAAATATAGGAATTAAAAGTAACAAACAAAAACAAACAGTAACATTTCAAATATAGGAATTATAAGTAACAAACAAAAACAAACAGTAACATGTCAAATATAGGAATTAAAAGTAACAAACAAAAACAAACAGTAACATTTCAAATATAGGAATTAAAAGTAACAAACAAAAACAAACAGTAACATGTCAAATATAGGAATTAAAAGTAACAAACAAAAACAAACAGTAACATTTCAAATATAGGAATTATAAGTAACAAACAAAAACAAACAGTAACATTTCAAATATAGGAATTAAAAGTAACAAACAAAAACAAACAGTTCCTGCACAATTTAATTTAAAAATTGTTAAAAATATTTTTATTGCCAAACTCAAAATAAATTAAACATAATGATTCGCTTATTCAGCGAGGTCAAGGAATAATTAATGTTCGCAAGCGTTTGAAAAGACACAACTATAGTACATTATCGCGCTTCAATTACTTTTAAAAATAAGGAATCCATGAAGCGTTTTGAGTAAATGATTCAAATTTTAGAATATAAAAAAAAAGAAAGAAAGTAAAAATGAGGATGATTTCATCTATACTTATTTGGACTGTAACTTTAGATTAAAAGTAATTGTTCGATCAGACATCAAGGTAAAAGAAATCATTTTATTATTATTAATATTTTATTGTAAATAAAACAACTTTCCTACTTAAAAAATGAGTTTAATTTCTCTGACAAAGCTAAAACAAAAATTGAATGTCTAAATTTTCATTGATCCATTTGTACTCCATGTATTCATGTTGTCAAAGGTGTATAATCTGGTCTGGGGGGGGGGTACATTTTCGCCTAGGCCAGTTTATCCGCAGGTCATATTATTGCCAAGGTCAGATCTGGCCTGTCACCGGGGCTAGACTAGGTAGCCACCTTTGGGAAAGGAAAAAATGGGGGGGGGGCAGAGGGATTGTAAATACTTTTTAAAAGAACTATCGAACCAAATGGCATTTTTATTACCTGATTACATGTGACCGGTGGGGCAGGGGTGATGTTGGTGGGGTAGGCCTGGAAGAACTTTATTCAGACGCTTCGAGAGGAAATATAAAAGAGAAGCATTAGTGCTAAAGACTTTTTATTTTACGTTAATATTTTATGATATAATATGTTTTAATAATTTAAATATTATTTATGTAAGTACGTATTTTATGTTATTGTACTGATGAAAAAATTAGCCGAAACGTCTACAGTCGTGTACGTTTAAAAATAAAGCTGAAATTTATTGTTTTCATTGCACAATTTGTTTATGTATTTTGTATTGTATTTTACGTAAAAAGAACCTTGATTCTTGCTAATGATAAATACTGGTGTAGCCGAGTTGTGGATATTTGGAATGATATTATTTATTATTTACGTATATGCTTATGCTGCACACACACTAACCGACAGCTAATGAAAACAAATGAATAAATGCAGGACTTGAGGACTTTAGTTCATATAATGTTTTATTTCAACACTGGGTGTATCACAGTAACTGATGTCTAGTATAACTACATAAATGAAATTTAACAGGAAGCACAGTATACAAATCTACTCCTGATCGCTAAGGCCTTACTCACACCACTATCACCTATGGCGATCTGGAAGAAAGAGAGAGAGATAGAGAGCATGGTCTTACAATCCCATTATGAATTACGGACACTTCGACCCCGGACGTTTCGACCCCGGACGATTCGACCCCAGGACGTTTCGACCCCGGTTGGTTCGACCACAGACGGTTCGACCACAGATGGTTCGACTAAGGACGATTCGACCCCGGGTGAGTCGACCACGGACAGATCGACCACAAGAAGTTTCGACCCCAGGACTGAGTGGTACAAAGCATTTGCCTTTTTACGGGTACTATTATAAAAATGTTTGGTAATAGATAAATCTGATAAATAACTTTCCCTCCAAAAAATATAATTTCCAGCAACTAATACTGGGGAAAAGGGTCAGCAAACTCCCGCTACAAAGTGCGGGTATATTTATTGTATGAAATAATATTAAAGTCAACTATTTCCATTCAAAAAAATTAATTTAAAAAATAACAAAATAAAAATAAATTAATGTTGCTATGTCGTAACGCCAGGGTCGAGATGTCAAGGGGTCGAAGCGTAATTCAACAACCACATGAGAGAATCGCCACTTTTTAGATTTTATAGTATACGTTTTATTACTCGATTTCTTGCCCTAATGCTTACGCTCAAAGTTTAGTAACACTTTGCCCACCTTTTAATATCTAATGTTCCTTAATTTTGGGTTTTTCTTTCTACTTCCATCCTAATTATTCATATCTGTCATCTTTCATCACCCTCCTCTCTCTCTATCTCTCTCCCTCTCTAAAAATAAATGTCCAAGTGACCGGGTCAAACCATCCGGGGTCGAAATGTCGTGGGGTCGAATCGTCCGGTGACGAACTGACTGGGGTCAAATCGTCCGGTGACGAACTGACTGGAGTCGAAGCGTCATTCAACCTAAACTTGAAGTAACAATGCGAGAATCTGACGCTTAGCTGAAATTATGTAAACACATTCTTATATTTATCATAAGCCTGAACTAAGAACACCAACTTTTTTGAATTACAATGTGGGAACAGGGAAATACTAGCGTATATTTTTGACATTGTATCTTTAATTGTAGAGATCGAAATCAAGTGGCGTACCACTTGGATAAAATAGAGTGTCGTCTATACCGAAGCTAGGCGTGAAGTTTGTCGTGACTTACAATTAATTAGAAAAAGAGATATTTTTTAGAAATTATATAAACCTCATAGTTTTCATATTTTTAAACAAAAATTATATTTAAAATAAGTATTCAATTGAATTGAAGTTTTTAATTAATATTCAATGAAACATTTATGAAACACAGATTATTAAAGTTATGTCTCATAGATTTTAATTTAAATGTTAGTATATTTAAAAAAAAATAATATGTCTTAAATTTTGTCAGGCTAACTCAGTTTGAGCAACACAATGCCAATTTAAACACACGAATCTTTGTGCTTTATGGTGCAGCATGAACTTTAAATACACGTGTAATGCACGCTTAATATTACTATGTTTATTGTTAAATTTAAAGTATTCGCTCTATCTAAGCATTAATATTTCTAATTTTTTTAGTTAATAGCCTATTTTATTAATTTTGTATACAGGTATAGATATATTTATCATTATTATTTTAATAACTTAATATTGTATCTAACAAAAGATTATAATATTTTATGTTTATGTCTCCTAGAAATCTAACTAAAGCAATATTTGAATATGTTAGGTTAGCAAAAGAAAACTGCATACGTAGATTGCATAAATTATCATATATATATTTACGCTCAATTATGTAGCGGAACGCTGAGGGACATCACTCTGCTTTTTTTTAAAATTGTGTGTTGTAAGCAGTGCTGATTGACTCAAATAGTTATTTTTTGGTGCCGTAATTTGGTGCGCTGCTTTCAAAAATTAGTTTTAAAATCGTGTGGTGATTAGCACTGTAAAAATTATTATATAAATGCTTTGTTTAATTTTCAGGAATATTTCGTATTTATCATACAAGGATAAGTTACTTGGGCTTTTGACTTAAACAAAACACACACAAAATAAAAAAATAAAAAAATGTAATAAAATACTCTGTGTACATTTAAGAAATTTTAATATTACGTATTTATCATACAAGGACAAGTTAGTGGGCTTTTGAAAAAGGTGGGCGCCGTAGGCGCCCTTAAAATAAGGGGGGCGCCGCAGCATAAACTAGTAAAAAAAAGAATAACATAAAATAAAAGAAGAAGAAAATTGTACAAACATTTACTGTAAATCACCGTCATAACATTTCGCAATGCATTCTTCTTTACATTATTATTTTTTAAAAATAAAATTAAGCAAATTTCTTACATAAAATGTTTATTATTAGTTAATATGTTTTTACTTTTAATTCATATGAAATAGATTTTAAAATATGTTTAAAACAAGATGTTTTAAGTTAATTGTTAAAACTAAGGATTAAGTAAATATTCAAAATGTTTCTTATATGAGCTATAACTGTTAGAAGTTTTGGCATATATGTACTTAGTCCTAACATAACTGATCTTTTATCTGTTTAACAATCTTCCTATTGACACCGCGTTTCTCAGTACACCAGCCCACCACCGTGCCATACTAATTTTTAAATAACTTATAACTCTATTGAAAAGGGCGTTTTAACCGTTATAGTTAACGTGACTAAATTAAATAGGCATTAACTAAAAACAAGAGAATAATAAATATAGAAGTGTAAAGTATACAATATTTTCATATATTCATTTTATGTTTAAAAAATAAAGAATGAAAATAATCATTAAAGCTTTTAACATCGCATTTAACAGGATCGCTAACCTGATCATGCGCTTGCAATAAAGACGTATACATACCTTGACGATGTCTTACGTACCTGTAGTGTCGAGTACATGGGACAGACGTTTCTCTTGAGAGTAAAAACAATTGGGGCCGATGAAATAGTTCGCATGACACAAGTGTTGGGGAAATCAATAACTGAAAGGTATTTTCTTTCTGTATAATAGGCTGAACAAATTCTACTACAGCTTGACCTTCTTAGTGGAAACTGTGCAGAAACATTTAGAAACTATATGTTAATAAGAGTCAAAACAATAACAAAACAAACAATGAATAAATAAACATGTGGAAACAAAAATGGCTTTCTTTCACTCTTGACCTCACTCATTATATTACATCACATTTGATCTCTGTTTAATTGCAGAATACAAATTCGCAAACCATATTTTGTTTAAAATGATAAAATATCTAGTATTCAACCACAGAGTAATACTGCAATGAGAGAATCATTTTTTCGCCAGGAAGTCTTTTTATTTGTTGCTTTCTTACCCCCCATTACGCTTTACCTGCAGTACAACTCATTGTCTTCAACAAATATCACTTCAGTTAAAAAGAACTTTTAATAAAACGCAAATTATTACTAACTACTAGGGCTGTTATTTATTAATTTAAAATTAATTGTTAACTTTTGAAAAATTATCGATTAATTAATCGTTAAATTTGATTAAAGCCGAAATTGAAATTTATGGTGTCATAAGTATCATTTATTAAACGTACTTGTCGAAAATCGAAATAACACTGGAATGTCTTCTTTACATGACATCTTTAAACCAACAACGCAAACAGTCAAGTGTATTGACATTACTTGGTTCAAGTGATGATCGGGACTTATTGACAATATAACCAGCCGAGCTGAACAATCGTTTACATAGCTTTAGATCAGTGGTCCCCACTAGTGGTCCGCGGAGATGTACCTGGTGGTCCGCGAGCAAAGGAACATTAAATTATTTACTTTTTTTTACTGTGGTGTATATCTCTAGGGATTGTGTGTCTTTCCATACACAAGATGGAATAGCTTGTTAAGTGTTTTGGAGGCACCACGTCCAAAAATCATCAATGACACAGCGCAAAGTGGACAACCGCCTACAATCAATCTTTGCGTTCGGTGTCGGCGCACTTATGTCAGCGTTGTAATCACGGCGCTTTTATGTAGGCGCTCTTTTTTTGTTCGCGATTTTGATGGGTCACCCAAGTTGGCAAGCTGATCTACTTTACTACTTCTATTTCTGCCTTTTTCCTATTTCGTTTTTGTGTTTCTAAATTTCATTGATAGCTCATCAGCGACGGGATTCGAAAGTGTCTTCTGGTGACATTATCACTTTTATTCCAAGAGTGTTACTTGTGTCAAAAACAGCTATAAATTAAGTTTAAATTATTTAATTCAATTTTTAAAAACACCATGAATGACTTTCAATAAACAGCTATTTGTGATTAGGTAAATGTATATATAAAAACAGGGTATTAGCAGGCCTGACAGGACGTAACACAAAAGGACGTAACACAACAGCGAACGCCTAATAATACCCTGTTTTTATATTATACATTTACCTATTTAGAAGCCTGATTGCAGTCTCACCCCCATTACTTTATTTGTGATTATACTGATATGATTAAAAGATAATTTTTATGAAGATTTAATATTTTATAAAAGTGAAATAATATATTTTCACTATATTTTTACTATTTCACCTTTATGATGTCTTATGTTCCGGTTTACAGATCGGTCACTTGAACGCTCATATTAAATCCGCTAATTAGAAAAATGAGTTCAAAAAAGGCATCGTTAAAATGTTTTCTTGGTAAAAGAAAAAGGCCCATTGAAGAGAGTGAAGAAGAGCCTTTAACATTGAAAAATCATAAAACTCGTAACATACAATACAAAACTGTTTCGCCGATTGAACGCCAAGCACCCTGGATTAAAAGATAAGCCCATGGAGTATTTTGAAAGGAACAAACTGTAACGTGAAGGACAGAAGATATTTCTCAGGGCCACCACATCAGTAATTGAGAACGCACTGAGAGCTTCATATTTGGTGGCTAACCACATTGCTAAGGCTAAAAAGCCATTCACTATCGGTGAAGAATTAATCTTGCCCTCTGCTAAAGACATTTGCCGTGAACTTCTAGGAGAGGCTAATGATAGCACATGTGCCATTGTCAGCTACCACTGCAACTAGGCGCATTGTAGAAATAGCCGAAGATATTGAGATACAATTGTTGGAGAGGATTAATCCATCACCGTGGTACGCACTCCAGGTTGACGAATCTACAGACCTCGACAACAAGGCAATATTACTTGTTTATGTGAGATATATTTATCATGAGGATGTACATGAGGATTTGTTATGTGCTCTATCTTTGTCAACCAACACCACGGGAGCTGAACTGTTCAAGTCATTGGATGGTTCTATGTCAGGACACCTAAAATGGTCCTTTTGTGTCCTCATCTGCACGGGTGGAGCTGCTGCCATGACCAGGCGACTGTCTAGTTTAGCAGCTTGGATTAAGGAGGTTGCATCTGAGTGTGAATCTACGCATTGTATCACTCCCAGGGAAATGTTTGCAAGCCGAAAAATGTCACCACAATTTAACAGTGTATTGATTGAACCACATCAAGTACACGCACTTAACTCACGCCTGTTTGAGCAGCTATGTGAGGAGATGGACGCAGAGCACAGATGCCTCATGTTGTACACATAAATAAGATGGTTGTCCAGAGGAAAATCGCTAATCAGAGAATTTGAATTACGAGGGCCATTGCAAAGATTTCTCTCACCCTCCCATAACCCCCCCCCCGGTTAGTGGGCCGTGGTAAAATTATCAAATTTTTAGTGGTCCGCGGCGTTGAAAAGGTTGGGGACCACTGCTTTAGATTGTCTCATTTGAAATGTCTGATACCGTAGTGGATGTTTGGTTTGCAGGTGATATGTAAGCGAAGTGTTAGAACTATGGTAGCAATGTTCACTTTAAGCAGCGCCGCTGCGCAGATATTTTACCGACGCCACGCAGGAGTTAATAATTACCGCGCAGAAAATTATGTAAGATTTTGCAAACAAAAATGGACGTTGTGCAACTTTGCAAACTACGGTAGTTTTTTTTTAAACTTTGCACACGAAACAACGAGCTTAGACTTAGAGGGAACATTGCATGGTAGGCAAACGATTTCTCTCAATGGAAACAACCTTTATCAACATTTTGAACAATCACCTAAGTGAATAGTTTAAAACAAAAATGTTCGTGTAATGTCCGGAAATTAGTTTATATTTATCGGCCGAAATATTTTACTTTTGGACTTCTAGTACATTTATAAGTGGTGGGTCGATTAATCGTTAAACAAAATTTTAATCGTTAAAAAGTTTTAATTTTTAATCGAGAAATTAATCGTTAATTTCCGCAGCCCTACTAACTACTAATGATTTTGTTTGTATGCGCTTGTGAATTTATTGAACTCATTGTTACAACATCCATTTTTATATTTAAAGAATACAAACCTAATCAGTAATTATTTATGAGTAGAAAGACACTTTAAAAAATGCCAGGAAACATTTCATTTTTCAGGAAGGGGGTTGAGAAACAATGACAAGAGAATACACACTTTGCTAAATGCCACTGCACACATTTAAATCATTAAATGAATAAAAAAAACACAAAAATATAAACACAGGGCGAGGATCGGGTTGCCTGAACAAGACAGGAAAAATAAAAAACTATAAACATTTACAACACACAAAAAAGCAATACTACAGTAATCCATAGATGAGCGAATGACGCAATAACCCTCTGTATATAAGGAGCGTCTGTAATTTATATCAGATAACAATCAAAAGTATTAACATTTGGGTCGTCTTACAAACAAAAGTATTAACATTTGGGTCGTCTTACAAACAAAAGCATTAACATTTGTGTCGTCTTACAAACAAAAGTATTAACATTTGGGTCGTCTTACAAACAAAAGCATTAACATTTGTGTCGTCTTACAAACAAAAGCATTAACATTTGGGTCGTCTTACAAACAAAAGTATTAACATTCGGGTCGTCTTACAAACAAAAGCATTAACATTTGGGTCGTCTTACAAACAAAAGCATTAACATTTGGGTCGTCTTACAAACAAAAGCATTAACATTTGGGTCGTCTTACAAACAAAAGCATTAACATTTGGGTCGTCTTACAAACAAAAGCATTAACATTTGGGTCGTCTTACAAACAAAAGCATTAACATTTGGGTCGTCTTACAAACAAAAGTATTAACATTCGGGTCGTCTTACAAACAAAAGCATTAACATTTGGGTCGTCTTACAAACAAAAGCATTAACATTTGGGTCGTCTTACAAACAAAAGCATTAACATTTGGGTCGTCTTACAAACAAAAGCATTAACATTTGGGTCGTCTTACAAACAAAAGCATTAACATTTGGGTCGTCTTACAAACAAAAGCATTAACATTTGGGTCGTCTTACAAACAAAAGCATTAACATTCGGGTCGTCTTACAAACAAAAGTATTAACATTTGGGTCGTCTTACAAACAAAAGCATTAACATTTGGGTCGTCTTACAAACAAAAGCATTAACATTTGGGTCGTCTTACAAACAAAAGTATTAACATTTGGGTCGTCTTACAAACAAAAGCATTAACATTTGGGTCGTCTTACAAACAAAAGCATTAACATTTGGGTCGTCTCAAAAACAAAAGCCTTATACCAAGAAACATGTTTCACGTATACCAAGTTGGACTTATTCGAGAGAAGACGATAACCGAGGTGCGACTGTATTTTTAAAACGGCTAAAGGCCACTGTCAATGTGACTTTAACCGCTGATGTAAAGAAATGTCAGGAAACTTCGTTTAAATTGTCTCGAATAAATGCAATAAATGTCTGAATTATCTTAACCGTAAGAAATATTTTAGATTTATGAAGATTGAGCTATAATATTATGATTTTTGTGTGTCATCATACTGTTTATATTTACTAAACAATCGTAAAAAACTCGAGTATATCGTTATTGTATTTGTAATGTGTGCAATCTACGTGTCAAGTTTACTTTTCTTAGCATAGCTTATTCAAATTTACTTTTCTTAGATTTCTAGAAAATAGAAACATAAAATATTAAAAGAAATTGTTAGATACAATTAAGTTATTAAAATAAAAATAAAAATACACAGGAAAACCAATAAAATACGCCCTTTACTATAAAAATGAATAAGTTTAAATATTTTGGAGATACTAATTTATATTTAAGAAATATATAATCATATTAGGTGTGCATTGCAATACTATTCCTAGAGAGTGACGCACCAAATAGCACAGAGACGGAAGTGTTTTCTCACTGTGTTTAGAAAAATGACTTAGCAACGTGAATGAGATCTTATTTATCAATTCAAATAAAATTTTAATTGAATTCGATGAGAAATAACATTCACAAATTGTGTTTATAAATGTTTCATTGAATATTAATTAAAATCACGAAAAAATATAATACATTCCATTACATATTATTTTTAAATATCCTTTTAACAACAAAAAATGAAAACCGTGAAATTTAAATAATGGCTATAAACATATCGTTGTCTAAATAACTTGTAGATAAAGTAAAGAATTTTTCTATGAGGCGTATTGAACGACATTATATTTTATCCAAGTGGCACGCCACTTGAATTCGATCTCTATAAATAGAGATATCATGTCCTTAACTTGAAATATTTCCCTACAACAACTTTTAAATTAGGACAATGTGGTGTTCATTATTTCAGTCTATTGATGAACAATAGAAAGTGTATATAATTAGTTCATTCAAGAGAAAAACGAAAACATTCATATTAACATTGTCTTTATTGTTAACATAGCCACATAATTTCTGATAATGGTAGAATTACCTCATAGTGACTGCAAGTTTAGGTTTAATGACGTTTGGACCGCAATCGGTTCGACATCGGACAAATGATCCCCCCCCCAAGCGTCCTTCCAAGTCAATTACACAGATCCTATGTAATCGAATAATAAAAATGCCATGTTTTCTGATGGTTCTTTATATAGGTAACTAAATTCTCTCAGCCCACCATTTTCTTTATACATCTTTCCAATAACTCTTGCCAGAAAATGGTGTCCAGTTGTGGTCGTAACACAACAACTACATTTGTGTTATCTTTTTATTACCAAGTTTTTATTAACTTGCTTTCGTTCCTGTGGCATTTTTTGTTGGTTTGTTCGTTTGTCCAAGATTTTTTCAAATCTGCCAACGTAAAATTGAACCACTTCTGATGGTCCTAGTGATCTGTTTGGTATAGACATTAAAGACATTAAAGATTTCTCATTTAGAAGGCAAAAGAGAGATCTATAAGTGAGAGAATGAGTGAATACAGAATATTATAAATTATTGCGCCTTACGCTTAATGTATGGTTTGTGTCTAGTCCTGCATTCTTATTAACGTTTTCAATGTTGATGAAGTGTTTTGTTTCCTCGTTTCTTCAGGAAACCCATTCCACGCTCGAGTTTCAGACGGGAAGGAGGAGAATTTGTATGTGTTTTGTTCTTGCGTACTGAATAAGAAAGTTGCATTTATCCCTATGTCTATCTGAGGGTTGTATAAAGTTATCTTTTTCTTGTATTTCTCAATAAAAATTAATTGCTTTATATATATAAGTACTACTTTACTCTTTTTTCTTCTGTTCTATAGTGTTTCAAAGTTGAATGATTTAACTAATAGTGTTAATCTTGTCAGATTTGAATGTTCCCAGAAAAAAATATATAAGACGCATTTCTTAGATACAATATGAATTTATTATAAAAAATATAGAATATAGAATGCCAAATAAATAAATCATGCCTTTGACTATGAAAATGATGAAACATGAATGGTTTGAAGTGAATGCTTTATTTAAAGAATTAATAAGAAGCATGTCAGACGCACATTGCAGTTTATATTAAACCTTGAAACACTACAGGATAGAAGAACCAAGAGTAAAGTAGTAATCTTACATAAAGCAATTAATTCTAATTTAGAAATACAACACAAAGATAACTTTATACAACCCTCAGATAGACATAAGGATAAAAACAACTTTCTTCTCCCTGTGCAATAACAAACACATACAAATTTTTGTTCTACTTCTCCAGAATTCGGGTGTGGCATGGGTTGCCTGAATAAACCAGGAAAACCAGAACTTTATCAACATTTAAATGTCTAATGAAAATGCAGGACTAAACACAAACCATAGATAAGCGTAGGATGCAATAATCTTCTGTAACAGATAAGATAAGATAAGATTTCTAAACGCATCATTAAACGCAGAGAATTGTGTTTTCAATATGACATTGTGATGAGAAAACAAGTTAGCAAGAGGAATGAGACCTTACTTTTTAAAAAATCCATTAAGACGTAAATTTTATTTTTTTATTCCATTTCTTTTATATTAATAACTATTCTTTTGTAAATATTCATTTCATATAAATAAAAATTACGAATATATATATATATATATATATATATATATATATATATATATATATATATATATATATATATATATATATAATGCGAAGAAAATCGTATTAATTAAAAAACAACTATGATTTATGACTTAGATTTGAACACCGAGGGGAAAAGGCAACGAGGAAGACCCAAGCGTACATGGAGACGGAGCATGTTGGTGGAGGCTGGAAGGACTGGGAAGAGCTGGGAAGAATTGAAGCGACTGGCAAGGGACCGTGTAGAGTGGCGAGCTTTGACAGAGGCCCTATGTTCCACAAGGAACTCAAAGGACAAATAAATGATGATGATGATGATTTTTTTAAAAATGGCTATAATTTAACTAGGTTCCGCTACGGCGCCCACTCTTTTTAGCGCGCCTACGGCGCCCACTTTTTTGCCAAAAGCCCAAGTAACTTATCCTTGTTTGATAAATACAAAATATGAAACTTGCTGAAATGTACACAAAATATCAATATACATAATTCACTTTGTCTGTATGTATGGATGTAATTATAAAGATGTTAGGTGGCGCTGCGAAATTTGTAATGCTGTTAGGTGGCGCTGCGATCGATTTAGTTTTATAGTGCTGCACCAAAAATAACACTTTTCGAACGTTCCGCATACAATTTTTCAATATGATAATAAATGAATTAAAAAAAAATTTTTTTAAATAAATGAAAGTTCTGTATTACGTTATTTTTTAATCTGATGTGTATTTATTTTGAAAACTTCCGTCATTTTTGACGGGTGATACGCTAGTTATTATGATAATCCTCAATCCTATTTTTACATCGTTCTCTTTTCCAAAATTAAAATATAAGCTGAAACCATGACGTCATATAATATTTTATACAGCGCGTCTTTAATTTATAATTATTTTGCACACCTTTTTGCGCGCCTTCCAATGCACACCTTGTATCAAAATATAAGCTAAAAAATTGACGTCATAGAGGTACACATCCAAGCAGCCTGTGACCTTGGCTATTGTGTACATTTCATCAAGTTTAATATTTCGTATTTATCAAACACGGATAAGTTACTTATGTTAATTTTGTATATTGATTCCTGTTGTCTTTATGGATGTAAGTTAGGTGTCGCTGTGATCGATTTTGTATAAAAATATTATATGACGTCATTGCTTTATTCTTATATTTTAAATTTTGTAAAGGGAACGATGTAAAAATAGGATACGAGGATTTATAATTATTATGAAACTAGGCGGCGTAGCTTACGCCGCAGACTTGCTCATGGAGAGTGCAAAGAGAGTGGAGAAAGAACGGACACAAACTACAACACACAATGTTTGGTGAATTAAATAAAGATGTGGAATAATAATGCAAACCTTACCATTGACATTGTTTAAGAACTAAAAAAATTTTGTACAGGTTGTTTATAAATTGAGAAAAGAGATAGTACAATGAATCATGTTGAAGTAAATAAATTGTCGATCTTATTTATTTATGACTTCCAACAAAAAATCTACTAAACGCATTTGTCTGTTTAAAAAAAATAAAAAGAGGTTTAAATAAATACCATTTCATTTTTTCAGTCCGATGGATTTATGGACAGGAAAACTCTAGATTCACAAATTCAAAATCACGAAAATTCGTGGCAACATAAGCACAATTTTTATTTTTTAATACTTTTAAAGATCAATAACCGATGGTCGCAGGGGGTCATTTCCATTTGAACTTACTATGGGCTTGGTAGACCTTGGTGGGCACCCCATCTCCCTTTCAGGTCAGGGGAGGACTTTCGTAGCTTTAGTCATTCATCGTTTCATTGTGGGTTTAAGTGGGCTTGTTCCAACGCCCCTCATTTTGTAATGCGATCGCACTATTGACTTCGCTACCCAGCCGCTTGGATTTTACGTAATGGAAATTATTAGAAAAGTGATTGAAAAGTGTGGACTAATTGACGACTTTGCACAAGCAGCACTGAAAGGCGAAATTTTGAAATATGTTGACTATAATATTAAAATGTATATTGTTTTGTGCTGAAAAAAACTTAGCTTTCCGTGGACGCGAACAGGAAGGAGGTATATTTTTGAATCTGATAAAATGTGTGAGTCAATTTGATGTTGGTTTTAAAAATTCCATTGAATCCCATATTAAAAATTACACTAGTTATTTGTCGCCAACAACCCAGAATGAATGTTTTAATTTGTAAACAGTGAAAGTACAAAGTGAAATAATAAAAGAAATTCAAGCAGCTAACTATTACAGTATAATATATGATATCACTACGGATGTGTCTAACAAAAACTAATGAACTGAAATTATTAGGTATGTGAAATTTCCAGATAAAGAATATACCATTGAAGAGAGGTTCGTTGGTTTCATAGTAATAATAATAATAATAATTGATAATTTATATAGCGCTGTATCACAGCAAGGAACCGGACTTACAGCGCTTTACATGGAGACCATAACATACATATAATAATTAAATAACCATTCATACCATAATAACAACATGAAGGACAGTAAATTTCACATAAGCTACGTTAATCATTAAAAGAAATGTTGTTTCATTACTTTTTTAAATACATTTTGAAAAGATGCGTCTTAAGTGCAGTCTTGAAGGCCTTGGTAGTTGGAATACTACGGATGTGTAATGGTAGAAAATTCCATTGTTTGGCTGCATAAAAAGAGAATGACCTTTTGCCAAAAGTTTTAGTTCGTGTCTTAGGAACACACAAGAAAAACCAGGAGAAGGAATTGCCTTGGAAAATAAAGCAGGAATAATTCAAAATGCTTTAGCACTTGAAGATGTACATTGCCAAGGTTACGATAATGCGGCCGACAAGGGAGTTCAAGCCATATTCAAAAAGAGAATGCACTTGCTCGGTATGTCCCGTGTTGTGCACATAGGTGGTGTGCACGCGGCCAGCATTGATGCAGATGGTGTGACATTTTGCGGAACTATACAGTCTTTGCACAATTTTTGTTCTCGTCACCTAGTAGATAGGGAAAAATACCCTGATCAGTGAAATCAGCCTTAGGACATAAGATGGTGTTTCAAAGCAAATGCTGTAAAATTTAAAAAAAATACACAAACAAATTGTGTTATAAAAACAATAATTTGACCTCTATTATTAAACTAATACAATGTGTTTGTGTAATTTATTTAAAAGCTTTATCTCAGTCCTATTCTATATGATATATTACAAATGATGTATATGAGCAACTGGACCAAATTATTTTAGAATTATTTGAAATGGAGGGTATGACCTTCTTGTTGCTAAATCATTGTACCGTCAAAGCAATAGTTACGAGTGTCAATTATAAAAATCGTGGTTTTTTAAAATCTTTTTTTTTGCCACATTTATAAAAAGTTCTTTCATTCAATTTATTTTAAAATGTTCATTGTTGACGTTGACAGTGTCTTAGACTGACATTGTAAATAGCAGATACTCTCCATATTGTCGATACGTAATATAATAATAAATAGTTTTAAGTAATAAATAGAAAGTAGGAAAGTACACCCCCTTAGCTCTTAAACTTAAACGTGAATATATCTGGATCCTGCAAATATAAGAGCCAAACTAGCCGGATCCGGCAAATAGTAGAAAACCATATCCGGCAACCCCCTAGTGGATAACCATATTTATAGTGTGTAGGTTCACCTGGTCTGTGTTGACAACCATACGTATAGTATGTTTGTTTACCCGATTTGTGTACACGGCCGTAGGTATCCTGTTTCGTTTACCTGGTGCGTGTTAACAACTATATTTATAGTGAGTTGGTTTTGCTTGTTTGTGTAAGTACCCATATATATATATATATATATATATATATATATATATATATATATATATATATATATATATATATATATATATATTAGGGCTGCGAAAATTAACAATTAATTTCTCGATTAATCGTTAAACTTTTTTAACGATTACATTTTTTAACGATTAATCGACCCACCACTTATAAATGTACTGGAAGACAAAAAGTAAAATATTTCGGCCGATAAATATAAACTGATTTCCGGACGATTACACGACCATTTTTTTATTTTTAAACTATTCCCTTATGTGATTGTTCAAAATGTTGATAAAGATTCTTCCATTGAGAGAAATCGTTTGCCTACCAATGCATTGTTTCCTCTATGTCTAAGCTCATTGTTTCGTGTGCAAAGTTTTAAAAAAGTCGTGTGCAAAGTTGCACAACGTCCATTTGTTTTGCAAAATTTTACAGAAGTTTCTGCGCGGTGATCTAAACTCCTGCGTGACGTCACTAAAATATCTGCGCAGCGGAGCTGGTTCAAGGGAACATTGCTACCATGTTTCAAATACATCGCTTACATATCACTTGCAAACCAAACATCCACGACAGTATCATAAACTTCAAATGAGACAATTTAAAGCTATGTAAAGGGTTGTTCAGCTCGGCTGGTTATATTGTCAATAAGACCCGCTAATCAATTGAACCAAGTAATGTCAATACACTTGTCTGCGTTTTTGGTTAAAAGATGTCATATAAAGAAGACATTTCAGTTTTATTTCGATTTTCGACAAGTATGTTACTTGACACCATAAATTTCAATTTTTGGCTTTAATCGAAATTAACGATTAATTAATCTTTAATTTTTCAAAGGTTAACGATTAATTTTAAATTAAAATTTTAAAATGGTAAAAAGATAAATTCAGTTAATTTAGAAATAAAATTTTAAAAAACTGGTTATTAAAAATTTGCATTGTGCAATACTTTTAAAAAAATTATTTAAAAGTTTATTCATGAAGACAATGAGTTTTACTGCAGGTGAGACGAGATGGCGTAAAAAGCAACAAATGAAGAAACTTCTCATGAAAAGAGAAAAGACTTTTAGCTAGGAGACTCTAATTGCAATATTAAGCCATGGCTACCCACTGTTATTCCAATCTTTTAAAACAAAATATTGTTTACGAATTCTTATTCTGAAATTTAACATGGAATTTAAGAGTTGTAATATAAAGAGCAAAGTTTAGAGTGATAATAAGCCTTTTGGTTGTTTTTGTTGTTAACACTGTATTGCGTGCGTGTATATTAGGGCAGGGGTTCCTAACCAGTGGTGCATGCACCCCCAAGGGGTGCATGCACCCCCAAGGGGTGCATGACCAGGATCCAGGGGTTGCATGAACCATTCAGAGAAAAAAAAAGAAAAACAGAAAGAAAAAAAAGAAAAACAGAAAGAAAAAAAAGAAGCGAAAAAAAGAAACAAAGAAAAACTTATAATCTGAACATGTAAACCATAAGCAAGGCATGCCACGTTAAAGGGCGCCCATATACAACTTTTTTGTAATCGTTCGCGCATCGTTCTGCGCATGTCTAAAATTGACGGGAAAACTTTAGCAAAATGAACTGTTCGCTCTACGTGTTCCTCTAAATTTCGTGTTTTACATCACAGTTTTCTAAAAATAATTTAATTTTGTATTCAAATACGTCAGATATATCTGATTCTCTTCCGGTGACACTCGAACTGTTTTGAGCGGATGTAAACGTTGGGATTTTTTTTTCCTTCACTTTTATTGCTATGTACGCTGCAAAGGTCTTAAAAACTTTAATTGTAAGCCATTATTCATCATTGAAACCTAAAATCTTGAGTTGAGAATCCAATTCCGTCATTAAAAACATCAACTTCGTCATTTAAAAATTTGCCTTTGACTGGTAGGACTTTCCGATTGTCATCACCCCCTCAAAATCGTTAATAAATAATGAGAAAGATGGAACACAAAAGCCTCAGTGCTTCCACTGTGGAAAAATCCTGTGCAATAACAACTTGAAGCCTGTTAGACACCGAGAGCACTTGGAAAAAGTCCATCCATCCAATTCCAAGGAAAGTGATGAGGTCTTCAAGGAGAAGAGAGCTCGCTTCTTGACCTCAGGTACCTTGCCGAAGCTTGCATTTTCTTTGTTACAGAAACCTGCACAGAAGGCATCATTCAAGGTTGCATATCTTATTGCAAATAACAAGTTGCCCCACGCCATTGGAGAACTTTGGTGAAGCCTTGTCCTCTGGAGTTGCTGGAACTGAAGTGTGGTCAGCAGCAGAGGAAGCAGGTTGAGAAAGTTCCTTTGTCCAATGACACTATTCATTCCAGGATTAGTGACATGGCTGCAGACATTCTGGATCAAGTCTTATGCGAGAAGAGAAGCAGTCCTTTTCCATTTAGCATGCAGCTGGATGAATCCACTGATGTAGCACAATGCAGTCAGATTCTTATATTTTTTAGATGTGTTCTCAGTGGATTGCTGAAGAAGGAATTTCTCTTTTGTAAGCCACTCCTAGCTACTACCAAAGCTGCTGATGTGCTGCAGTTAATAAGGGCATTCTTCACTGAAAACCAGTTTGACTGGACTTCAAGAATGTCTTTAATTTGCACAGATAGGTGCTCCCTCCATGCTCTGTAATAAGTCAGGTATTTCAGCACTAGTAAAGAAAGAATTTCCAGATATTGTCACTACACACTGTATCCATCATCGTCAGGCCCTGGCATGCAAAGCTCTACTTCCAACCTTGAAGTCAGTTCTTTCTACTTCAGTCCAAGTTGTAAATTTTATCAACTTACATGCCTTGAACCACTGCCTCTTCAAGTTTTTCTGTCAGGAGGTGGTCTCTGAGCATGAAGTTCTGTTCTACCACACTGAGGTACGCTGGTTTTCCAGGGGACGTATACTTTCTCGGTTAGTAGAACTGAGTGGAGCTTGTCATTTTCTTGCGAGAAAAAGAGAGTGACTTTGCTGACAAGTTTGACTGTCCGAATTTCATTCATTACTTGGCATACCTGGCTGACATATTCACAATCTTGAATGAGTTGAACACATCTCTCCAAGGATCTGCTGTGACTGTAATGGATGCTAATGAGAGATTGCAGCCTTCCTTAACAAAGTGTAACTATTCCAACGACGACTAGAAAAGTCCCACTCGGCGAATTTTCCACTCTTGGATGAAGTTGTAATATCTGGTGCAGACGGAAGCATTGAGGGATCACTGCCTGACAAAATCAAAGGGAACATTTCAAAGCACCTTTCAACATTGCAAAAGTCTGTTGATGGGTATTTCTGTCAAGAAATTGCTAGGAAAGACCTTTGGATTCGCAATTCGTTTCTCTGTGACTTGGACAACATTGATGACAGTGACTTTGCTAAAGATGACCTGATTGATTTGGGAACCAGAGAAGTACTGAGGAGTGCCTTCAGTTGCAATACCTTGATTGAATTTTGGTGCGCCCAGCTAGATTCCTACCCACAACTAACCAAGAGGGCAGTACTGACTCTCCTTCCATTTGCCACAACCTATCTCTGTGAAGCAGGATTCTCCACACCTTTGACGATTAAAACCAAGGAAAGGAATAAGTTGAATGCAGAGGATGACATGAGAGTTGCTTTGTCCAAAACAGTCCCCAGATTTAAAACGCTGATTGATCATAAGAAGCAGCAGATCTCTCACTAAAGTCTCTTTTGCCTATGGTCAAAACTGTTATGTTCCTAAAATAAACATAGTTTATTATGCATTTTCTGCAAGTTTCACCAGGGGGTGCATGAACTTTTTTGGTCATCTGAAGTGGTGCATGGACCGCAAAATGATGGGAACCACTGTTTTAGGGTGATAACTATTTTAATTTTTTTATAACGAACCGGAAACCCTTTAAATTCGAGGGACAATTTTATGCAGATGACAGTACCGAAATTAATTTTGTTTTAAATTGTTTTAAGTTCCCCCATCTTTTCATTTTTGTTTGTTCACACATAGCGCTGTTTGACTATAGGTTCAATTTCACATTGAATTTTTATATGACGTTCTAGACGGCTTTGAAACACATTCTAGTCAACTTTTTCCATTTGTTTATAAACAACACACCCTCATATTCTAAACAGAAAAGGAATCAAAGGATTCCATCTGTTGAAAAGCTAACCAATCTGACACGGAAGCCGACAAACCGTCAAATTCTTGGAAACTTCACTTTCTGAAACGGTGACTGGATTAAATCAAAATTATGATTACTGATATAGAATTGCTCTTGAGGGAAATTCTAGATTTTCCATTATTATTCAGCGAACTCATCAGAAAGAAACTCAATTGTCTGATTGATCTATATAAAAAAAAATGAAACCGTCTGATAAATTCACTGCAACACTTTCTCATTCATTTGATGTTACCAACGTGAATGGAGGGTGGAAAAGCAAGTTAAGTGTGGAGGAAATATTAGTTTTTCGATGGTCAAATAAGCCCCTAACGAATCAATCCACCAAAGAAAACGAATCCGACTATCAAAAACTCAATCTCAAGCCAGCTCTTCTCAATCACAATTCACACAAACACATAAAACTGTCTCAGATCTTTGGATTCTGAAACCTCTGCTTCTTTACCCGAGTCGCCAACCTCTTCTTCCGCGCCATCTTCTCTTGAATGCAAACCGAAATACCAAAGCACTACAACTGCGGGTTTACTGGGACTGAAAAACAATATTTCTACACATAAAGCACATGACGTTCTTGCAGTTTTTGCTGAAAAAGGGTCATGATGTGCCGATTCCAAGTCAGGCGGGTGTCTGGAAACAATTAATCTCCGAAGGACAGAAAATTAAAATTAAGATTGTTTAAAAACTTCAATGCAAAGATCCCTATTGTCTTCAGTTTGATGGTAAAAGAGTGCAAGAGGAAGAGGTTCGAGTAGTTCTGCTGAAAATATGACAATCGAAATCAATTTATGTATTCTTAAATGTGAGAGTGTTTCTGCTGCTGCCATTCACAAGAAAACACATCAGCTAATTGACGAATACGATGGTTTGGAAAAAATGTGCATGATAATCTGCGACACTACCGCAGTAAATACTGGTCGTGTGCAGGGGATTGTAAAGCTCATACAGGATGATGTCTTGATCAATGGCTTTCAGAAGCCACAATATTTTGGCTGTCAGCACCATGTACTCGACCTCCTTCTGAAGCATGCCATGAATTTTCTTATTCAAGAGCCAACGAGCAAACCAGAACTCAACTATTCATTCATTGACAAATTAAAAGAAAACTATTCCTCTCTTCAGGCTGACTGCC
The DNA here is from genome assembly GCA_944989445.1 of Ampullaceana balthica. Classification (NCBI taxonomy): domain Eukaryota; kingdom Metazoa; phylum Mollusca; class Gastropoda; family Lymnaeidae; genus Ampullaceana; species Ampullaceana balthica. The sequence continues at coordinate 70,555 of CALYLW010001386.1, read as the reverse complement.
ACCTCGTTGCGACATAGGCTGTTAACACGCAGGCGAGAGAGCCCTGGATGGCGAGATGATTTCATGTTCTTATATGAACTATGTCAGGCTTATCGACATTACAAAACAACTTCACGTTGGCCTAGAATCAGCAGGAAGAAACTCCCAAATTTACACCAGGTAAGATGGAATTCACGCGCGATATATGCTGTTATAGCATTATTTCTGATACCAGAGTGGCGTAGCATCCTTGCTCCAGCATGCGACTTAATCTGTTACGAATTTGAAAATACTTGGTTCAATTTGCAGTAAATAAAATACTTAAAATACTTAAGTTTGATTCAAACTGAATAATTAAAAAAACAAATATTTTTTTATTTGAAACTAAAAAACATACAATAAATTAAAAATTGTTAAAATATAACTATAGCCAAAAGTATGTGTCAAAAATGTGATTGAAATCTGTCTTAAAAGTTAAGTACACCGACAACACTATCATTGACTTTTAGCTTTGTTACAAATAAAATATATTGCATCATTCATTTTCCATCAAACGTAATCGACATTGATACACATAATAAGACATGAATTCTTCTGCTTTTTGCAATCAATACTCATGTTTGTAAACAATAATATAGGAAGTTTGATAACTATGAAAGATCCGAATAGGGGCTTTAAAGATAGAGGGTGAAGGGAGCTGGGTGTTTTGTGACCGTACGATTATAGAGGATTCATAATGTTAGCAACATGCGTCAGGACACCAAGTAGACCAGGGTAATTAGGGTGTGATGAATAATGGGAAGAATGTAAATAGAGCTTTTTTCTGTTAACGATTAGATAAAATTTATTCAATAAAAATGTTATGAAACAAAATACTAGATTTAAGGGGGAAAATTATAATATATTGTTTACCCTAAAAACTGTTACTGATATGAGGCTTTATAACTTGGGTGGTACCAGCACACTTGAGAGAGACATATATTGTCGGCGTCTTTAGCTTGGGTGGTCCCAGCACAATTGAGAGAGACAGATATTTTCGGCGTCTTTAACATGGGTGGTCCCAGCTCACTTGAGAGAGACAGATATTGTCGGCGTCTTTAACTTGGGTGGTCCCAGCTGTAACGATAACTTTATATTTCTCTTTCTATGTAGGCGTTCTCACAGTAATAATCTTGTGCACAATAATTCGCTGAAGAATTCGTTTATCCAAAACAACTTTAATATACATATATATTGTACACATAAGAATCATTTGAGGTAATATAACGTGGAAATCTTGAATCATTCATCACAGAACCTTCCTCGACGGAAGTCTACACACAACTGTTCGCCCAACACTTTCAACCAATAGAAATGCTCCTTTCTTCCCGCGTCCACCATACATGTGACCTTACGTCACAAAATTATGTTAATCAGATGTGACATTCACCCCCATCCTTCAAAAAAATGTTTATGAAATACAACATTTTTGGTCTTCATAAAATCAAATCAATCTATATCTATATTCAAATTTCAAATATTTATCATCAATGAACATTCATTTTCTTACATACAACTTCTGGATATAGAATCAATGAGAAAAAATCTGTAGGACTGTAACAGTCTAAACATAAGAAATAATGAGAAAAAATCTGTAGGACTGCAGCCGTCTACCTGTGCTGAAAAAATGAAAATGGACTTTTAAACACATCTGTAATTTTGTGTAATTAAAACATTTAAACCCTTAATATTATTAAAATTAACTAATAATCCAGTGGAATTCAAACACTGTTCCTTGTCCATTGTTCAACAAATAAAAATATTAATATAATTACAGTCTCTGTTTGTATCCTTTAGGAATTCACAGACTAATGTTAAAACAGTCTCTTATTTGATCATTTAGTAATTCACAGAATGTCTTTTTAATAGTCTCTGGTTTTATCAGTTAGGAGTTCACAGAGTGTCTTTATTTATCGTCATTCTACTTAATATGTCTGCAACCACATTGTCCTTTCCCTTCACAGGTTTAATGTCAAATTTGTAGTCGGCTAATAGCATAGCCCAACGATTCACTTTGGCGTTGCTGATCTTCTTCTTGTTGAATGCCACAAGTGGTTTGTGGTCTGTTCGGAGAGTGAATGTTCTACCTAGAAGGTATTTTTGAAGTTTTTGTAGAGCCCACACTATGGCTAGACATTCTCTCTCTATGGTGCTGTAGTTACACTCTGTTTTGGTCAAGTTTCTGCTAAGATACTGTATAGGATGTAGGATACCATCATGTTCTTGCATGAGGCACGCTCCTAATGCAATGGACGATGCATCGGTAGAAACAATGAAAGGTTTGTCCCATTGAGGTGTAACTAAGATGGGTTTCTTCCTGAATGCCTCTTGAATGTTCTCTAATGCGTCGAGACAATCTCCTGGAAATTGAAATTTTCTAATATCTTTGGTTTTTGTAACTTCTGTTAGTGGATGAACTATTTCTGCATAATTTGCAATAAAAGGTCTGTAAAAGTTACATAGTCCCAGCAGGGCTTGCACTTGTTTTTTAGATTTTGGGACAGACAGATTAAATATCTTGTTTTCATTTTCTGCAGTGGGAGTGACTGCACCGCCTCCTATTCTGTATCCCAAAAATCTATATACTTCTTTCCAATGTTGATCTTTTCTGGTGAGATTGTCACATTATGTTTCTTGAGTCTATCCAGTACAGCTTCAAGTGTATGGATATGTGATTCCCAATCTTTAGTGTGGATGCATATATCGTCGACATAATGTACCACATTTGGAATTCCTTTTAGCATCACTTTCATAAATCTGCTAAAAGTGGCCGTACTGTTGACCAGTCCAAATGGCATTACTAACCATTCATACACCTCATCCATGGCTATGAATGCAGTGTATTTGATAGAATCAGGATCCATGTTAATCTGCCAAAAACCTCTGTTTAAGTCAAATGTAGTGAATATTCTGGAAGTACCAATTATGTCTATAATGTCTCTTGGGTCTCCAATAGGTTCATGGTCCAATTTGGTAATATTATTCAACTGTCTGTAGTCACAGCACAGTCGAATCTTTCCATTCTTCTTTTTTACTATGACAGTTGGTGAGGTATAGTTAGCTTCAACTGCTTTTCTTATTTTGTTTTCTTTAAGTAGGTAGTCAATTTCTTGCCTTACTGTGTCTCTATGTGCCATTGGAATAGGGTATACTTTGGTCTTGAAGGGTTCATGTTCCAATACTTGTATCTTGTGAGTCACAGTTTTTGTGTTTCCTGTCTCTTTTGTTATGACACCTTTGTTTTTTTGAAAAATTTTGATCACTCTGTGTTTCATATTATCTGGTATGTCAGATGATATTTTTTCACTGTCAAGACTGTTCATTTTCATTGTATTGTCATTTTCATCATTTACCTTGATGATGACATTAACAGTTTGCTTTCCTTCTTTATTGTCATCATATGTTCTTAGTTTGTCAATATGTAATTTTTTCACATGTCCTTTGATATTGACACTATAAGTGACATCACTAAGTTTCTCTTCAATTTTGTATGGACCTTCCCATGTGATTTCATTCTTTGTGTTTGGTAAGCATACTAGGACTTGTTGTTCAGGCTCAAATGTTCTCAAATGTCTGTGTCTATTTTTGATTTCTCTGTGTCTTGTACTTTGCTTGATTAGTCTTTGCTTTGCTGCTTCAATACTGTAAAGTATTTTATCTCTAGTGTCTGACATCAGCTGATATCTGTCCTGTATGGCATCTTGTTTACTTATAAGCCTTTCTTTGAAATTCTTTAAGGGACTTGCAGGGTTTTGGCCAAACATTAACTCAAAAGGACTAAAGCCAGTGCTTTCATGTTTGCTGCTGTTGTATGCAAACAGTACTAAGGGTAAATATTCATGCCATCTGTCCTCATGGTCCACTGTCACCTTTAATAGCATATTCTTGATGGTTTTGTTTAGTCTTTCAATCACTCCATTTGACTGTGGATGGTACACTGTGCTGTGTACTTGTGTAATGTTTAACATTTTCATAATGGCTTGTGTCATCTGACCCTTGAATTGGCTGCCATTGTCCGACAGAAGTGTTTGAGGGAAACCATATCTGCTAAAAACATTGAGTAATGCGTTGCATATATTTTCTGCATCTATTCGCTTCAGTGGGATAGCTTCACCCCATCTGGTGGCTATGTCCACTATGGTTAGAGCATACATATGTTTCTTCTTTGACATCTTTTTGAATGGTCCTATCAGGTCTATGGCAATTTTCTCGAATAAGAAGTTTGCCTTGTCAGATGATTGTATGGGTGCTGTGTGCCTCCCATCTTTGGGATTATGTCGTAGACACACTGTACATGCCTTGATGTATTCTTTTATCTGCCTTGCCATTTTAGGCCAGTAAAAGTTTTCTGCTATTGTAGTAATTGTTTTCTTGGCGCCCATATGTCCACCTAAAGGACTGTCATGTGTCATTTTGAAAATGGTTTCCTGTAACTTTTTGGGAAGAACCACTCTTTTGCACGTACCTTCCTGTGCAATGTTTATTAATATGCCTTTATCTAGCTTGTAATTTTTGTTGTGGCCTGTTTCATTGTCTTTGATAAGTTTCATTTTTATTTCCCTGATTGTGTTATCTTCTTCTTGTAGTTGTTTGAACTCTTGTTTGGACATCAGTTGGCTTCCTATTTCAAGTTTCTCATCAACTTCAATGTCTGTGATCTCTTTTCTTTTTGTGGTGGCTCTTGTTTGTACAGTAGCACATACTTGATGGTTGTTGTCATGCCAGGCCTTGTATACTTCATCAGTATTGTCTACCACACCTTCAATGTTCCCTATAATAAGATCACAAATGGCGTCTTGTAAAACTCTGGCTCTAACTTTACCATGAAACCAGGGTGAGTTGATGGTGAAAATTACAGTTGGACACTCTCTCTTTGTGCCATGAGCCATTATCAGTGTGTCTTTTTTCCCATCATACTCTTCTTCTTTCACCATCTTATCACGGACTACAATTGTTGTGCATCCCAGTGTCACGAAGACACATACACTTTCGATCATTGATGTACACTGGGTAACATTTCAGTGTGCCATGATCCTTGATAGTGGCCACAGTACTACTAGATTGTGATTTTTCTTGTTTCATTTTTCCTTTATTATCTCCCTCTTGGTAATCATTCCTTCTCCAGGGCTGATCATGATTTCTGTATCTGGAGTCATGATTGTATCTGCCTCTCCATGATCTTCTACCTTTGCTTTCAAAATGACCTTGTCTTGACCTTTCTTCTGTTTTCTTTCTTATAGGGCTGCCATTAGGCGACACCCTATTTGGTTGTCCTTTATTGTGGTAACACTGCTTCGCCATATGTCCTGGCTTGTTACAGTACCAGCAAATAGTTTGTCTGTTGCCTTGGTTTGGCAGACTCTGGTTTCTCATACCTTGCCTTTTTTCTTGACTTTTAATTTGTATTGCTGCAAATATGTCTTGTCTCTTATCCATTTCCACATTCGGATGAGAGTCTTTGAATGTTCGTAATGCATTTGTTAGCTCTGCTTGAGTACGAACTTTCTTGTCAGTCAAATATGTGAATAGGGTTGGTGTTGCATTTTCTAAAAACTTGTCAATTAACACCATGTCTATTATGGCCTTTGGGTTGCTCGTATCTATCGCTGTCAGCTCCAGCCATTTTGTTAGTTTGACTTGTGCTTCATGTACTATGATCTGTGGATCTTTGTCCATCTTGATTCTCATTTCATGAAATGCTCTTCTATAATCATTTTCTGAATTTCCTAAATGACATAGAAGTGCCTTTTTGACATTCTTATATATGCTTTTGTCTTCTTTGGCTATACTGTTATAAGCTTCAAATGCTTCTCCAGTTAATTGAGTCATCAGTTGTGCTGGCCAATCTTCTTCATTATAGCCTTTCATAGCCATTATGGATTCGAAATAATCCAGATAAACATCCATTTTTTCTTTTTGGCTATCATATTTTCTTACTTTAATAGTATCCCTTGGTGCTGACCTTCTATTTGTTTCATCACCAGGATTGTGGCCACTACTGTCTCGCTCCCTTTGTAATTTTAACTTATCGACTGCAAGTTGTTCAATTTCTCTTTTTACTATGAGTCTTTGCATCTCTTTTTCTTCAGCAATTCTTGCTTTTTCTTTAGCAATTCTTGCTTTTTCTTCAGCTTCTCTTTGATTTTCTTTTTCTTCAGCTTTTCTTCGCTGTTCTTTGTCTTCAGCTATTCTTGCTTTTTCTTCTTCTTCAGCTTTTTCTTCAGTTTCCCTTACTTTTTCTTCAATGAAATCTCTCATTTCTTTTCCTTTTAGTCCCATCTCTTTAGCTATGGCGGTGAATCTTTCGTAGTAATCCATGTTTTGTTTGATTGAATAATATGAATCTAGCAATTCGGTAAGGAATGTATGTATATATATTGATAAAGTTATAAATCGTCCAAATGAAATATCTTGAATTCAAAATGTTAAGTTCAAATAAGTGACACGTCTAAACCATGAAATCTAGTTTCGACAAGATGAGACAACAAAAGAATCCTCACACGGGATCTTTAGTATCCTTTATATATACGCTCCCTCAGATTGACAAACTATATTAAATGGTCCGATCGTTTTGAATAAAAGTCACTTGGTTAAAATTTCAATTTTTGAGTAGTTTTTAAACAATTTAGTTCACTCCATTAATCCAAAATTGCGATAATCAAACTCTTCACACAATGAATGGATAAAAATTCCGTTTCTTTATTTATAATTCACACCAACACATTGAATAGTCCATAGCTTCTCGGTTCGATGTTATGTTTACTAATACTAATATTTCCTGGAATCAACTAGCATTAAGCCTGTTGACGTCACGACCCATATATGTTCACCGTGTGTCACCATTCAGTAAGCCTACACGACCCAGATTCCAGTACTGTGTAGTATGCTTGTACTGTCGTCGAATGTGACGTAGAACCAACTAGTCTGATCCAGTTTTATATACTGCGGATATCTGCCGTTTATGCCGCCATTTTGAAATCTTCTTGTATTTTCATTGAACCACAAAAGTTTATTCACAGCTTCTTACGAACTTGAATATTCAAAAAATACTATAGCTGTTATTATTTCTTATTTTAAAGAATACTTTCCTTTTTTGGAAATATCCAATACTTATTTCCACGAAACCTCTTTCTTGAAATCTCTTGTACAGTGTTCACATGGAACTTTTACTTCGACACCAATGTAACGATATAACTTTATATTTCTCTTTCTATGTAGGCGTTCTCACAGTAATAATCTTGTGCACAATAATTCGCTGAAGAATTCGTTTATCCAAAACAACTTTAATATACATATATATTGTACACATAAGAATCATTTGAGGTAATATAACGTGGAAATCTTGAATCATTCATCACATAACCTTCCTCGACGGAAGTCTACACACAACTGTTCGCCCAACACTTTCAACCAATAGAAATGCTCCTTTCTTCCCGCGTACACCATACATGTGACCTTACGTCACAAAATTATGTTAATCAGATGTGACACCAGCATACTTGAGTGAGACAGATATTGTCGGCGTCTTTAACTTGAGTGGTCCCAGCATACTTGAGAGAGACATATATTGTCGGTGTCTTTAACTTGAGTGGTCCCAGCATACTTGAGAGAGTTAGATGTTGTTGCCGTCTTTAACTTGGGTGGTCCCAGCATACTTGAGAGAGACATATATTGTCGGCGTCTTTAACTTGGGTGGTCCCAACATACTTGAGAGAGACAGATATTGTCGGCGTCTTTAACGTGGGTGGTCCCAGTACACTTGAGAGAGACAGATATTGTCGGTGTCTTAAACTTGGGTGGTCCCAGCACACTTGAGAGAGACAGATATTGTCGGCGTCTTTAACATTGTGGGTCCCAGCTCACTTGAGAGAGTTAGATATTGGCGGCGTCTTTAACTTGGGTGGTCCCAGCATACTTGAGAGCGACAGATATTGTCGGCGTCTTTAACTTGGGTGGTCCCAGCATAATTGAGAGAGACAGATATTATCGGCGTCTTTAACTTGAGTGGTCCCAGCATACTTGACAGAGACATATTTTGTCGGCGTCTTTAACTTGGGTGGTCCCAGCACACTTGAGAGTGACAGATATTGTCGGCGTCTTTAAGGGTGGTCCCAGCACACTTGAGAGAGACAGATTCTGTCAGCGTCTTTAACTTGGGTGGTCCCAGCACACTTGAGAGAGACAGATATTGTCGGCGTCTTTAACTTGGGGTGGTCCCAGCACACTTGAGAGAGACAGATATTGTCGGCGTCTTTAACTTGGGTGGTCCCAGCATACTTGAGAGAGACAGATATTGTCGGCGTCTTTAACTTGAGTGGTCCCAGCATACTTGAGAGAGACATATATTGTCGGTGTCTTTAACTTGAGTGGTCCCAGCATACTTGAGAGAGTTAGATATTGTTGCCGTCTTTAACTTGGGTGGTCCCAGCATACTTGAGAGAGACATATATTGTCGGCGTCTTTAACTTGGGTGGTCCCAACATACTTGAGAGAGACAGATATTGTCGGCGTCTTTAACGTGGGTGGTCCCAGTACACTTGAGAGAGACAGATATTGTCGGTGTCTTAAACTTGGGTGGTCCCAGCACACTTGAGAGAGACAGATATTGTCGGCGTCTTTAACATTGTGGGTCCGAGCTCACTTGAGAGAGTTAGATATTGGCGGCGTCTTTAACTTGGGTGGTCCCAGCATACTTGAGAGCGACAGATATTGTCGGCGTCTTTAACTTGGGTGGTCCCAGCATAATTGAGAGAGACAGATATTATCGGCGTCTTTAACTTGAGTGGTCCCAGCATACTTGACAGAGACATATTTTGTCGGGGTCTTTAACTTGGGTGGTCCCAGCACACTTGAGAGTGACAGATATTGTCGGCGTCTTTAAGGGTGGTCCCAGCACACTTGAGAGAGACAGATTCTGTCAGCGTCTTTAACTTGGGTGGTCCCAGCACACTTGAGAGAGACAGATATTGTCGGCGTCTTTAACTTGGGGTGGTCCCAGCACACTTGAGAGAGACAGATATTGTCGGCGTCTTTAACTTGGGTGGTCCCAGCATACTTGAGAGAGACAGATATTGTCGGCGTCTTTAACTTGGGTGGTCCCAGCACACTTGAGAGAGAAAAAAAAATTTAATGAATATTTTGATTCTTTGTTATTAATTATTTTTTTTAACATAAAATGAATATATGAAAATGTTGTAGACTGTACACTTCTATATTTAATATTTATTTTCTTTTTTTTTAAATATTAAATTAATATATAAAAATATTGTAAACTGCACACTTCAACATATATTAATATTCTTGTTTTTAGTTAATGCCTATTTAATAGTTGTCAGTTAACTATAACGGTTAAAAAGCTCTATTCAATACATTTTCAAGTACATTTAAGAAAAATTTTGGTTCTTTTATTTTATGTTATTGTTTTTTTAATATATACAATCTACGTATTGCAGTTTTCTTTTGCTAACCTAATTTATTCAAATGCTGCTTTTGTTAGAGTTGTAGGAAATTATAAACTTAAAATATTATAATCTTTTGTTAGATACTATAAAAATTATAAAAATAATAACAATATACATTTAAATGTATACAAAATCAATAAAATATGAAATTTAAACTAAAAACAAAAGAAATTAATATAAATGTTTGGAGCCAATACTTTATATTTTACAACTAGGGGTTGTAGGGCGCCTATGGCACCCACTTTTTTTTGTCATAAAACCCAAATAACGTATCCTTGTTTGATAAATACGAAATATTAAACTTCCTGAAATGTACACAAAGTAATTTGTAATTATAAATCCTAATTTTACATTGTTCCCTTTTCCAAAATTAAAATATAAGCTAAAACAATGACGTCATATAATATTATTTACAGCGAGTTTTTAATTTATAATTCTTTTGCACACCTTTTGAGGCACACCACGTATTAAAATATAAGCTCAACAAATGACGTCATAGTGATAAGGATACAATGGTACATCCAATAAGTCAGTGACTTGGGTTATTATACTATTTATTAAAATAATCATATTAGGCGTGCATAACAATTATATTTAAAGTTCTTGACGCACCACAAAGCACAAAGACACATGTGTTTGATTTGACATTTTTTGTACAAACAGAGTTAGCCAGACAAATAAAATATCTGTTTATTTTTTATTTATTAAAATTTCAATTAAATTCTACAAGATATAAAATAAATAAGCTGTGTTTTATAAATGTTTCATTTAATATTAATTAAAAACTTAAATAAATATAATAAATTCGATTAAATACTTATTTTTAATTATCTTTTTTTTTGTTTAAAAATATGAAGACTATGAAATTTATATAATTTCTAAAAAATATATCATTGTCTAATTAATTGTAAGATGTGAACAATACGATGGATATATAGTATAGACGACATTCTATTTTATCCAAGTGGCACGCCACTTGATTTCGATCTCTACAACTAGAGATACAATTTCAAATTTATTTTCTAGTATTACCCTATCCCCACTTTGTAATTTGCAAAATGTGGTGTTCTCAGTACACACATAAAACGAATATAACGAAATAAAAAATGAAATAAAAACTTAGCTGTGGTGAAATCCAAATATTCCAGTAGAGAAAATCTGGACTATTTGGATTTTACCACAGCTAAGCTTTTCTAGCTTTTACTACTTGTACGTTGAGGAAGGCTCTTTGCCTAAACGTTCGCTGTTTTGTTACGTCCTGTCAGGCTAACTGATACCCTGTTTATATGTTATACATTTACTAATTTATAAGCCTGGTTGTAGTCTCACCCCAATTATTGTGGCAGTGTCCCCCAAAACATGTTTAGAACCCCTAGTACAACAGACGTAATATGAGTCACCATGACCCATGGTCATATTTAGCTCTTGAAATCTGTTGTCCATGGGTCATCTTTTGGTCAGGGAAACGACCCATGCCAACTAAACGATTTGGTCACCCATGGTACCTGTGCATGGCCCAGCCAGGCTGACCAATGAGCGTAGAATGTTCACGTGCTTGACCGTGACGGGTATAAGTTGCACGGGGTAGAAATACTGGCAGAGGTCGTGAGGTCGTGAGTGACCATGGTATAAATATAGGATCTGGGTCTTAGTCATCTGTGTTGTATATTGTATTGAATACACTGAGCACTCCCACCCACATGCTGTTGCTTCCCATCTATCAGATTTAGGCGGCCGTATGGTTGCCTCTTCACTATAGATAGGGTATGTGCTGTGTGGTCTTATCGGTCAAAGATTATTAGAGCATGATGTGTTCATGGTCCTACACTACAAAATTCTAAGAAATGCCATGTTTGGGATTGAGTAAAAATATTGTTAAATTAAAATTGAATTTTTTTGAAATACGATTTTTTTAAATATATCAGTGTAAATACGAGAGAAACGTCCTTGTTTTTAATGATAGGTGTATTTATAAGCTTTGGTTTTCATTGTGTTTAATCTTAGCTCCATCTTTAAAAAAAAACAGGCTGTTTAAGATAATGTAAATTAAAGACTGTACCATCTTCTTGGAATTATGAACATCCCTGGTTGTTGTCGTGGCTACAGTGTAGCTATAAGAGATATATATTTTGTACTTTTGATTAGTTTAGACGGATATTTTATTTTTATTGATTCGGGCACTGTTTTTTATGACTTCAGAAACCATGGGCACTGTGCTTAGTCTGATCATTGCTTTACCTCAGCATTTCTATTTAAAAGATATATCGGATCATATTTGGGCTGAAATGGAAGTGTCGATATGATACATTTACTGGGTTGTGAGTTTTTTTTTGTGTTGCTTCGGTGGTGAGTGGTCTTATTTCCCATGTTCTAATATTCTGCATAGGACTTAAATCTGACTTTCCTAATAGAAGCCTCGTCTAATTTTTTTTTAAAATTTATATTGTCAAATTTAATAATATTGGTTGTGTTAATGAGATGGGGGTGGGGGTGTCACGAAATAAAGTCTCCCCCAAAATAAAGTCTCCCCCGGAGAGTTTATTTTAAAACAAAGTCTCCGGGGGCGACTTTGTTTTAAAATAAACTCTCCGGGGTTAAAATGAATCCTCCCCTTAATTATTGGAAATTATAAATAATTGTTTTATTAAACTTTATGACTTACAATATATTTTTTATTTGTTCTACATGCATTTGTGTATGATTATTGGCAATTCAAGAATCATAAGCTTGGTCAGGGGCGTAGCAATTGGCTGGCATAGTGGGTGCATGCCCCGACACACACATTTTTTGAGGTGGCTAATTGGCCAGAGTTATTTAAAAGAATAACAGACAAATGAACTGAAAAACAAAGATGATCAAGTAATATTAGAACGTGACACTGATGTCTTGGAACAATAATTCATTCTTTACGTTTTAGAGAAGCACCTGTGGCTAGGACTTACACAAAATTTGCGATTTTTATGTGTGCATTATAATAATTCAAAAAATATTATTACCGACTTTTATCAGTAGCCTTTACTAAATTTACAGCAGAAAATTTTTAAAAAATTTAAAGTTGCCAAGGATTGTAAATTTATAAAAATTGTAAGTTGACTTTTAAAATATATTAAAAGAACTTTCAAATGGGATTAATTTTTGTGTAGTTGTCTCAAGAAATACAGCACATGCCAAAACTAAGGCACACAAAAATGAGGTCACACGTTTAAACAATGAATGTCGTAGCTTGGGTTGGAGTCACTCGATACGTTATTTTTTTTATAGCCTAAACCAAAGTGATCTGTGGAGATCTGGGTTGAGGTGAGGCGCTCGCTTAATTAGTTTGAGATTCACGCATAGGTGTGCCGCTGAATTAGTTAGGCATAGAGTCAATTACCTTACGGAATGTTAGAGCTCACGAGACTGAAGGTGTCTAGCTGAGAGGTGGCGTTTTGTAATTGAGGACCTGCGACAGGAAAACGCAAAGAGTCATTTGTTTGGCGGGTACGAGACTAGCTAATGAGTAGATTGCTTCAAGACGGGCACGTATTGTCCATTTAAGTTGTTTATCGAGTCATTGTTTGCTGAGGTATGAGGGAGATTGCGTAGGACACCTGCATGGTCTAATGAGTTAATCTAATGTAATAGTCACGTACTGGGAGGCATGAGGGAGTTATGTATAGTTGTTAGTTGTACGATCAACAAGTAATCAATGGTAAACCTAATATAACAGATAATCAAGCTAGTGGGGGAGGGAGAAATGGGGTTAGGGGCTATAACCCGAGTAGATAAGAGATCGCAATATAAGGTGGTGAGTTGTTTGGGAAATTCTTTATAGATTTAGACAGTGAGAGAGTTCAGATTTGCTAGTCAAAAGTCAAAACAGAAGTGGATATTATATGTGGACATTATATAAGCTCATTCATTTTGATATTCTAATGATTTTATCATGGATCCGTGTATAGCTGCTGAAATCGTGGATTATATTGAAAATAAAAAGTTTCCGAAATTATACACAAAGAATTCCAAAAGAAGACTGCGTGAACACGCAGAATCTTTTATTGTGACGAAGGGAACACTCTATCACAAAGGCAAGGGTGAAAAGAATCAGAAAGTTGTCATAGGCAAAAATGAATCTATCAATATCATACAAAGTCTACATGACGACGTTATTGGTGGATGTCATTTTGGACAGGACGCAACAATCAGAAAGTTTAGCGAAAGATTTTGGTGGCGTGGTATGGCTGAGGACATTCGTGATTACTGCAAAAGTTGTAGTCATTGTCAGAGGATGAATCCTAACAATAAACCACTAGCTGCTGAGTTACATCCGGTTAAAGTTACAGATATATTTGAACGCTGGGGTGTAGATTTGATCGGTCCATTAAATGAAACACAATCAGGAAAGCGGTTTGTAATTGTCGCAACTGAATATCTAACAAAGTGGGTTGAAGTTGCAGCCTTGCCAGACAAATCAGCTCTTTCTGTACACGAATTCTTGATCAATCTTGTCTTTCGTTATGGAGCTTGTCATTTCCTGCTGCACGATCAGGGGAGAGAATTTTGCAATGCTCTTGTAAAGAATTTGTGCGATATAATGTCTATAAAACAATCGACTTCGTCAGCGTACCATCCACAGAGTAATGGCCTGACAGAAAGATTCAATCAGACACTAATAACACAGCTGATGAAGTTAGTGAACACAGAAAAGAACAATTGGGACGACTTTTTGCAACCGATTGCCTTCGCTTACCGAACTAACCGGCAGGCTTCAGTGCTGTACACCCCGTTCCAGCTGATGTTTGGTGTTCCAGCAAAACTACCATGTGATTTGCAAGAAAGCAATGAGACTGCAGATATTCCAGAAACTTCAACAGCCTCTAATGCAAGGATGGAGGATATCACAGAGACCGTGTGTAAGATAAGAAAAACTGCATGTTCCAATATTCAGTGTGCACAGGCTAAGCAGAAGGAACGATACGATATTAAGCATTCGGGTGCAAGATTTAATGTGGGCGACAAAGTGCTGAAATGCAATACAAGGAAAGTCACGCGCATGGGTGATAGATTGGAACCTCGTTTTATTGGACCCTATGTTATTCATGAAGTGCTTGGTAAGGGTGTGTATAAATTAACTGATTTATCAGGGAAAGTTCTCAACAGTAGATTTAATGTCTGTAATCTACGTCTTTGGTACCAAACCGACGACGAAATGGTGAAAATCAGTGATTTGCAAACAAAACCCATGGATAATTTAGACTTTGCTGACCAAGCCATTAACATGCAACATGATCCGATGTGGATACCATCGTTGCATTTAAAAGAATCTGACAAAAGGTTGCTTGAGACTGGTGATTGCCTTAATGACCGAATAATAGATGCAGTAAATAAACTTGTTGCCATCCACATGAATAACAGTTTCAATTTTCAAACAACTTTGTTACGGCAAACAGTTGATGGTTTCGAGCAGTAGATGCAAACACAGTACAGATATTGCATGACACAAACCATTGGATAACCGTAGCTAGTACTGACAATGGAGTAGTGTTTGCTGATAGTATGCGTGGGTCGATTTCTGACGATGTGAAACGTCAAATGAAACAGTTGTTTGAAAATAAATGTGACGATCAAGGAAATTTGCACGTAACACTTCTTCCTTGTCAACGGCAACACAACAGCAAAGACTGTGGAGTGTACGCGGCAGCTAATTCATTCGAACTTGCACTGGGAGCATTAGACTTGCAACGGGAAATATTTGTTACTTCGGAAATGCGTGCCCATCTATGCCGTTGTTTGAGTGAAATGACTGTAATCTCGTTTCCCAAAGAAAGAAAAGCCAAACGTGGACGAAAGGAACGTGGAACGTTAATAACGTTCTAAAACTTTCAATTTTCATCCTGTAAGCTTATCATTTACTTGAAATGTTTTGCATGCACTTCTTTGTAGGCTTTTTTATTTAATTGTTCAAAATTAATTATGTTTAGTGCCTAATAATATTGTAATGTCCTGCAATGAAGTATTTGAGTTTATAAATTTAATGTAAAAGTGTTTAGGTTCACTGTAATAAAAATTCTTTTAATATAAATAAACAAACAAGTTCAAGTGACATTTTCACACACACACACACACACACACACACACACACACACACACACACACACACACACACACACACACACACACACACACACACACACACATACACATTAAAACTATCATAAAAATGCAAGACTAGACAGAAACCATTGATAAGCGTAGGACGCAATAATCTCCGGTAAAAAAGGAAGCGTCAGTAAAGTAATTTTTGTATATCCGTATATGTGTGTGTGTGTGTGCGTGCGTGCGTGCGTGCGTGCGTGTTTGTGTGTGTGTATGTTTAACATTATTTTTATAATATATAATTGATAAATTTTGCTTTACTAGTTATGGCATAAAAATTTTTTTATAAAAAAAAATTTCCTTATAAAGAATATTTTCTTACTATAATTGCAATTGTAGCTTAATTCTCGCCCTCGAAGTATGTTATATTTACTAAAAAGAAAAGTGTAACTTGTAGTTGTGATTTACTTGTGTTCACCCTCATTCTGTTTATTTTCTCCTGAAGTTTTTTAATATTTTAGAAATTCTGGTAATAATATAATATTCATAATTCTAACATCAAAGTACAATTTAAAGACTTTATAAGATATGTTAAAGGATGTCTAGACTTGTATGTCCTAAATGTCATAATTAGTTTAGACACTTAAGACAGAGGTATAAATTATACGAAGAGAAGAAAATGGTTGTCAAGATTATTGGAGCGAATGTCTAAATTTTATGTTAAGACCCGGAGCTGAATTGTTTTTCTGCACATCAATAAAATGTTTTAAAATTTTAATATATTTTTGTGTTTAAAAACTGTTATGGCTGTTAAAATTTCAAATTCATAAAGAAAATAATACACTTGGAAAGTAAAAAAATAATTTCATATTCGTGATATGAGAAGATCTATTCGTGCATGGTAATGTTATGAAAATAAGGTTCAATAATTGCCCTGCATTATTGAATGTTTTAAAAATAATTTCATTTTAAAAATCGATTTATGTGCGTACGTAATTTTTTGACTAAATAAAAGTAACTGGAACTGAAATAACTTTTATTCCTTACACAGTATTTGATATCTCTATACAATATACATATAAAACGCATTTGTTGTCTGCCTGTCTGTCTGTCTGTCTAGGGAATAGACAGTGGATGTTCGGTTTGCAGGTGATATGTAAGAGAAGTGTTTAGAACCATGGTAGCAATGTTCCCTTTAAGCAGCGCGGCTGCGCAGATATTTGACCGACGCCACGCAGGAGTTTAGAATAACCGCGCAGCAAATTTCTTAAAATATTGCACAAAAATATACGTTGTGCAAATTTGCACACGAGTTTTTTTTAATTTGCACATGGACCAACGAAGCTTAGACATAGAGAGAACATTGTATGGTAGGCAAACGATTACTCTCAATGGACATAGTAACCGTTTTCAACATTTTGAACATTCACGTCAGTCAATAGTTTAAAGCCAAATTATTCGTGTAATCGTCCGGAAATTGGTTTATATTTATCGGCCGAAATATTTCACTTTTTGACTTCCAGTACATTTATAAGGTGGGTCGATTAATCGTTAAAAAAAGTGTAATCGCTAAAAACAATTTTAACGATTAATCTAGAAATTAATCGTTAATTTTCGCAGCCATAATTTTTTGTGTTTCAAACTGTAATGGCAGTTAAAAATTCAAATTCATCAAGAAAAATAATACACGTGTACAGTAATAGATAAGTTCATAATCGTGATATGAGATAATCTATTCGTGCATGGTGATGATATGAAAATAAGGTTCAATAATTGCAAAGTATTTCTGAATGTTTTAAAAATAATTTAATTTTAAAAATCTATGTTTGTGTGTGTACGCAAATTTTTTATTAAATTAAAGTAACTGAAACTGAAATCACGCTTATTCCGTACAAAGCATTTGTAATATCTAACACACACACACATACATATATATATATATTTAAAAGCATTGTTCTGTCTATAATAACTTGTAGTTAAGGTAGCGTGGTTATTAGCAGTTTTTTTTCTTACTTCTAGTCATATAAATAGTCTGACACATTATTACTGTAGCATATATAAAATGAGTGTGAGAAAAATTTAAATACAAGAAGCCAATTGTTAGTAAATTATTTGATTTTAAATTGGATATTTTGAAAGTAATAAATGTATCGATAGAGTTATTAAAGGAATAACTTATTATATATATATTATTAGTATAGCTGTCTCGCCAGAGGCATCACTAAGGTTTGAGTCACCCAGTGCGGTAAACTCAATGTGTTACCCGCTCACGACTAAACCCATAGTCCTCCTCCGAATCTGCCAGTGCCAAATAACGGGAACATACTTAATTTTAGATTTTAATTTACCCCTTGTGAGAGTGTCAGCCAGTGCAGTCAGCACCACCAGTATCCCCCCACCCCATTGACGCCCCGCCTCTGCGTCTCACAATAACAATGCATAGCCCAAAGACTGTATAATCAGGTCATAAGTTAAACAGGTCAGTGTCGTAGCCATATTTTGTTCCCTCCGTGCGCTTACTTAATTGGGTCACTCCCACCCTTCCCCCCGATTCTAGATGGATAGTAAGAATCTTTCTCACCGTCTGAACACCCAACGTTATTACGACTTTACCGTTTATAGTAACAACACAAACCCATAGTCAAAGTCATAATCCTTGCTTTATGAAACAAAACAACTGCCTTTATACACACCCCAAAACTCATATCTCTGTATATATACGCCACTACCATAAATAGTTTTAAAGTAAACATGTGTGAATATTAATAATATTATGTCACGCCCCTTAGAGGTGTCTTTACGGTATGGTCCGCACCCCCTCTTATCTCTCTATATCTACGCCACTACAATAAATAGTATTACAGTAAACATGTGTCAATATTATGTCACGCCCCTGAGAGGTGTCATTACGGTATGGTCTGCACCCCCTCTTATCTCTCTATATCTGCGCCACTACATTAAATAGTATTACAGTAAACATGTGTGAATATTATGTCACGCCCCTGAGAGGTGTCAAACAGTATGGACCGCACCCCCCTCTTATCTCTCTCTGTCTACGCCACTACCATAAATAGTATTACATTAAACATGTGTGAATATTACAGCAATACATAAGTAAGTATTCTTTATTCTTTTGTTTTTTAACGATCTCTTTGTTTTATATCGAAAGTATGATGGGGGCGGATTTATTTTGGGGGAGACTATATTTTACAGGGTAGGGGAGAACTTATTTTAATCGGGAGGAAAACATTTTCTCCCCCGGAGGATTTGTTTTAAAACAGAGTCTCCGGGAGGAGACTCTGTATGGGGGAGGATTTATTTTGCAACACCGGCACCATAATACTTATATTTGCCATAGCTATATAACAACACATAACTTGTACCATTTGAGTTAGACTCCTATTTTATTATGAGTCTCTTGAGTTATTTTCCATCAAAATACATTGGTACTAATGGTACCTATTGAAAGTTATTTTTTTTTAAATGTATTGAATTGCAAGTTTCAAATAGTTTCATGGTCTATTTAATTTTAGTTGCCAGTACTCTTAAGTATTTAGTTCGGTTTAATTTATGTGAAATTTGTTAATATTGAGGCCACAGTTCTCCAGCTGACAACCAGATTAAACATTAAATTCTGTTGTGTTTTTTTTTATAAACCCCCTCAGTCCCTAATGGTGATCTTTTGGTGTAAGTATTATGATTGTGTTGAGGTTTGATGACTGAAATCATTGGTGGTGATGTGTTATATTTTCTAGTGGCATGGTGTAAGTCTTTGTCTTGTTAACAGGTTCTTTGGCAGCCGTGTCATATGACCTGTGTTATTTCAAAAGTTTTAAAGAATGCGTCTCCTTTATTTTACAAGAAATCAATCGTCACATATTGTAAATAAAACTGAGCTGCATTGTGAAAGTTGTGTCTCTTTTCATATTCATTGGATCAGCAGTGTTTTTGTTATTGTGGTAGTGCTAAGAGATCTAATTCGATCGTAATAATACATGAATACCTGTGAAAAAATTGCAAGATGGTGGAGAAAATGTTTGTAATTTTTACATAAATATATATAAATATACGACTTGTTCAAAAAATAAATTAAAAAATACCGTAAAAAATACGTTTTTGACTATAAATCATTTATATATTTATATACCAGACATAACTAAAAGAATTTCAATTGTTCATTATAATACGCAGCGCAGGACAATCAAAAAATACAGCAATATAGTTATGTGTCGTAAAATATGTTTAATGCGCACCGATCAGGAATATGTTTATAAAAAATCTTGTCAATAAAATATGCACCTTATTGAGCGACAAGAAAGGTTGTTCAATATAATACACACCACGACACTATAGCAAAAAAATTAACATGTTACATAGAGATACAAGCACATAATATAAAAATTCATTAATTTAATTACGGTACATTCGATTTATCTGCAATTTTGAAACCTCATTTTTATCATCGGCACGAGTCTGCCTACAAAATTTCAGCTCGCTAGCTTACGAGGAAAGGGTTAAAAATTGATCCAAAGTTTTTTGGGCACCACCTGCCTCAAGCAGACACCAAGAGTTAAAATAAAGGATTTAAAAATAAATCGCAACTGAACAGAAAGTGAACGCGTGAAGCTTTGTTGCCACACACCCCCCAACCCCCCTTTTTTTTTATTCCACCACGCTTGCCAACTGCGAGGGTCATGCTCATTAGAACATGGTCGCTTAGGATATAAAATATATATATATATATATATATATATATATATAAAGATTAGCCCAGGTCAATCGGTGACTGTAAGGGACATCCGGACCAGATATCAGGGATTTCGCCACTATCCGGATTCAGCAAAAACTTATGGCAGATCCGGATAATATCCGGATATCATTTTTGTTAAGAATTTTTTTAATGTAATTAATATTAAGAAGTTTATAAACAATTATATAAAAAGTAAAATCCAATAACCAGAAATCAGTATATTCAACAAGAATGGATAGTGAGAGTATTCAGCACAGCGGGACAGACAAATGTTGATAAGCGTTCTGGCTTGTCGCCGAAAAAACTTGGGATGTTATTCTTCTTAAAAAAGAATTTGGATAGGACAAACACTTAATTTTTCGAAACTTGAAAATTAAAGAAACTTAAAGGTAACAAGTACTGCTGAGTACCATGTTACAACTTACTAGTAACTAGTAACTACTATTAGTAATTATATTATTTTATTTTCTCATGTCATTAAATTATTTTCATTGTGATAGCTGATAAAATAATTTTATGTTAAAATAATAATTTTAAGTTAAATTTGTAATGATTAGTTTATACTAAAACCTTTATAGCTAAACAGGAGCCTTGGAAACTGGGACAGGCTGAGAGTCGGTTTTCGTTTTTAAATTCTTTGGCATTGATTAGTACGTAGACAGTAGTCAATTATTCAATAATTTCAATGCAGTATTTACATTTAAATTTTTTTACTTATATGATACACATTATATCATTGTAATACTTTAATATTCTGTGTTTTTTCCGTTAAACTTTAAATAGCAGTTGCAATTGCGATTTGATTTGCGAACTTAAAAATAAAACTGTTGCTTGCCTCACGTGTTATATCTTCTTCAGTCTTATAATTTTAAAACTCTTGTCTACTGTGAACATTATAATTATACAAAATATGTTAAGTAAAAAAATAAAGTGATACATTAAATTATTAATATATAACAAAATAAACAAATTAACAAGCGTAGATCATGAAATCATTTAAATCAATGCAAAATATAGTAAAAGAATCAATTTATATACGAGTAGACTATATTCAGTTAAAAATGTACAATTATAGATATTAATTTACTACATAAGATAACAAACTACGTAGTTAACTAACAGCATAATAAACAGAAATCGTCTGAATGAAAGAATAGTTTTATTATTGCTCTAGGTCACGACTTCTTGTACATCACAATACACACTCAGTACAACACTGTTCGCTTGGTACACACTACACCCTTCGTTGAACTTCGTTCAAGTTTGTTCATTCAATTCATTGTAAAATGTTCATGGGTGACGTTGACAATGTCACAACGTGGATAAGGCAATCATTAATGCTATGAAAAACCGAATATTTGGGTTTACACAATTGTTTACATGATTTTTTTTTATTTTAAAATAGTTTAACAATCATTTATATACATTGATGATGAGAAAAGAGTAACTATGGCGGAGTCGTTGTCTAGGGGTTGAGGTCCCCCCTTAGCCACAGATATTTACCACGTAGACGGGTAAAAGACTTAGCAACGCTGTGTTGTTTTCTTTCAACATAAGTTTAATGACATCCAGAAGCTTTGAACATATTTATGGTACAGTACAATTGGCAGTTTACAGTTGATGGTCATACCATCCAGAGTCCTCGGCCCAGCTTGACCGGATTGGACCACATTCACAAAACTCCACACTCTATCGTACGTCTTTCACCTGCCTGCTACTTGGCAACTTAACACTCTTTTCGCGACACACAATGTGACCCCTATTATACCCCCGTCTTGTCCGACCGGTTTTTGACTGGACCCTCGGTCAATCACCATGTCTCCCTTTTACCGTGGTCCTGTCAATTCATTACAACTTGCACGTACCTTGAGTTCACTTGCCCCCGTTCCACGAGGACAAGTGTTCACAGCCCCATTTATGCGTAGTCATCCCCACACCACAACATCTGACCGTAACACCCTCCTCCTCACGAGCGACCTTAGCAAGAATGTCGCGAGTTTATAAACATAAGGTCTTGAGGTTTTGGTGTGTCATGATCTACTAATAATATATCCCATACTTACACACACAGGCATTTCAATAATATATAGTTATTTTAACAATATTTAACAATTGCAATGTTCACTATATACAGAATTTTCACCAGTAATATGCTAGCTTCCAAAAATATTAGTTCACAATAGTGGTGTATATTCCCAAATACATAATAAGGAATCGTTTTATTTACATTGTGGAACTACCCGGTTTTCGTACCTGCGTACGAGTCTAGTCCTATACTACCTCGCTTTCGAGGGTAGCAAAGGTTATTACTACTCAAAATGTTAACGATATATATACATCAATATACAAAAGAAAAAAATTGTCACATTTGAAGTATTAATATTCTTCATATACAAAAAAAAATCTTGGTATGGTTAAATGACTTAAATGACACCCATGTTTCACAAGCAAAGAATCTCATGGTTCAATGATTTAGATGATCCCCATGTTTTACAAGCGAAGAAAGTCATGGTTCAGTGACTTAATTGCTCAACATGTCTCACAAACAATGAATGGTATGCTTCAATGGTTTAATTGCTAATCATGTGTCACAACAATCACTATCCACCCAATTTTCTGTCCCTTTTCATTAATACTTGCATCTGTATCTTTATGGGACATGTTATGTATGTTACAAATTATCATATTCATAATCATAACATAGTCATCGGCAAAATTTTCATGAATCAAAAATTTCATCATCATAACATATAATAAATACATATTATCAATGTTATACCAAATGCCTGAAGGCTCCAAACATGTTGTGCTTACATAATCAAAATGTGTCGTGCACCTAAGAATTGTCTTATCAATTCATATAATAGTAATACTGGGAATTGGTCGCTCAGACCCCCCAAGTAAATACAAAAATACATTATCATAACTCCTCATAGTTATCAACAAATAGCAGCCTCATCATCCTAATCAAAACATTATCATCATAACAACATCTCTTATCATAAAATTTGGACTGAGGTCTCCAGTGCACAAAATTTCTTATATGATCAACACATTTGTCATGAACATACGAACCACTTTATTTCATTTCACAATGATACTGGTACAAGGTCACTCAGACCCCAACTTCAATCCCAACAATATTATCATTAGTCATCATAATTTTCAACAAATTATCATCATCATAGAAGACACAATACCAATTCCGTGTTATTTACGGCGCCCTCCTATACCGTAATACTCAGACAAATTCAATGTATGCATCAAAAATCATAGTCATTGTTTTTGATGGTGGAACATTTCGTATATTTCCCATTCTAAACAAGAAACGACTCTTATTAGCATTACCAAGAGCGTACCCTAAAATTTGGAAACTACAATCATTTGTCATTGTCCCAGGCTAAATTATTAGCTATTTTGATCATTCTTGTACTCAACCCTACAAAATCTGTCAGTATACTGGTAGTCTTAGTGGGATTAGTGGGACCGTGATTTTCTATCAGTCTTTTGTCTGTCCCACTACCACTGTCTGCTAAGTACGTCAGCCAATGTATTATCAGCCCCTGGGATCGGTCTGATAGTAAATTTGTATTCTTGTAATGTTAACGCCCATCGTGCCACGCGGTTATTAATGCTCTTGGATGTCTGTAACACCGTCAATGGTTTGTGGTCCGTCTCGATAGTAAAGTGATTACCAAAAAGGTATCTTGAGAATTTTGTAATCGTCCATACTACCCCCAAACATTCCTTTTCAATTACTGAGTATCGGGTCTCCCGGGATAATAGTTTCCTGCTTACGTACGCTATCGGGTGTAATAATCCCTCCCGTTCTTGCATTAAGCATCCCCCTATAGCGGACTCGCTCGCGTCTGTTCTGATTACAAACTCACGATTTATCTCTGGCAGTATAAGGATTGGTTGTGTAGATAGAGCCTTTTGGATCTTTTCTAGTGCTTCTCTACATGTGCTAGTCCATTGTACTTTTTCTGGTTTTCCTTTCTTTGTTAGATCTGATAGACTGGCCGATATATCTGCGAAATCCGGAACAAATTTTCTATAATAACTGATCAGCCCCAATAAGCTCCTCACTTGTTTCTTGGTGTTCGGATGTTTGATATTTAATATTTTACTTGTTATACTGGCGTTAGGTCTCTGTGTACCTCCTCCGACTATATGACCCAGAAACTCTATTTCTGAAAACCCGATTTCCATTTTTGTTGGCCTAGCTGTCAACCCCGCAGTTTTCAATCTGTTTAGTACCTGATCCAATGTATGATTATGTTCTGTTATGGATCTTCCAAACAC
This sequence comes from Ampullaceana balthica, assembly GCA_944989445.1. Classification (NCBI taxonomy): domain Eukaryota; kingdom Metazoa; phylum Mollusca; class Gastropoda; family Lymnaeidae; genus Ampullaceana; species Ampullaceana balthica. The sequence goes on along the minus strand of CALYLW010001386.1, from coordinate 45,946 downwards.
GCAAATGTCATCAAAAAAACTGACCACGTTTTTTTGATCACCTAAGACTCGACGCATGCCTCGTGCGAATGTCGCTGGTGCGTTACACAGCCCAAATGGCATGTATTTAAACTGATACAATCCCAAGTCAGTTTGAAAAGCAGTATATTTCCTCGAGTTTATTTCTACCGGTAATTGCCAATAACCTTTCACTAAGTCAATTTTTGAGAAATACTTAGCTTGTCCTAATTGAATAAATAAATCTTCCTGATTGGGTATTGGTTCTGCGTCTGTTATGGTTATAGCGTTTAGTTTCCTGTAATCAATGCAGAAACGTGTGGAACCGTCTTTTTTCTTAACTAGGACTATTGGCGAGGAGTAGGGTGAAGTTGACTTTTCTATAATGCCCTCCCCTTCCATTTGCCGAATTTCCTTAATTATCTCTTGCTTTGCTGAAAAGGGTATAGGATATGGTCTCAGACAGATTGGTTTTTCTGTGTTTAACTCAATAGAGTGAGCTACTACAGTGGATTTTCCTGGTGTGTTAGTTATAACGTTAGCGTATTTATCTAGTATCCTTTCTATTTGTTCTCTTTCATACTTTTTGAGGTGGGGGTTAATTCTTACATCTTTCGTCGATTCCTTAACCCCGCTCGCCTGTGTTGGCAACGAACTAATGTTTCTGCTTTCATTTTCTGTCTCGTTATCTTCTATCACGACGGCGTAAGCCGTGTTTTTCGCACTGCTGTTTGTAATAGGGTGATTGGTACATGTCTCAGTATGCTTTTGACTTGATTCTTCCCTACTATGATATTCCTCTAGCAAGTTTATGTGATATGTTTTCCTTTTTTCCCTTTTCCAGGATTACATAATTACAATCCCCTACTTTTTCTACGACCTTATATGGTCCATGCCATCGGGATCTTTGTAGTTTACTACCCGCCGATGCTTTCATCACAACCACACGACTTCCTACAAGAATCTCTCGTTTTCTGGCTCTACGATCATAGAGTAGTTTTTGTTTTTCTTTTGCTGCTTTCAAGTTTTTACTCGCCTGTGTGCCACTTACTCGTAATCGAGCTCTTAATTTATTTAGGTATTCGTGTGGCTTTTGTCCCTCTATCCTTTCATTACTCCCATCGAAAATATTTCTCAGGATATTTATGGGCCCTCTTACTTTGCGTCCGAACATTAGTTCGAATGGTGAAAACCCTGTTGATTCATGCTTCCCCTCCCGATAAGCGAATAGTATCCCTTGTACGTGGTCTTCCCAGTCTTTCGGTTGTTCCAATGATGCTTTGATAAGTAACGTCTTGAGCGTCCCATTAAACCTTTCCACCATTCCGTTGCTCTGCGGGTGTAAAGGAGTGCTGAACCGTTGGGTGATTCCCATTAGCTTACAAACTTGGGCCATTAAGTCGCACCTAAATTGGGTGCCGTTGTCTGATAAAATTTCATCCGGTAAGCCCATTGTTGTAAACATGCCGAGAAGTGCTTCCTGTATTTCCTCGGCGTCGATCTTTTTTAATGGTTTAGCCTCTGGCCATCTGGTCGCTGTGTCCACCAGTGTGAGAATATACTTATAACCTTTCCGTGATGTAGGTATTATTGGTCCGATAAGGTCGACAGCAACCTTACTCCATGTTTTTGTTATTAGTTCCATGTCTCCTAACGGGGCAATCCCTCCGGCGCTTTTTTTAACTTTTTGGCATGCATCACATGTTCTACAGTGATGACGTACGTCACTGGCTATACCCGGCCACCAGAATTCTTTTAGCACTCGCTCCTTGGTGCGAGCTATCCCCATGTGTGCAGATAAACTATTATCGTGGGCTATCTCCAATATGTTTTTTCTTAATACTTTCGGTGCAACCAATTGTTCCTGACTAATATTAGGGTTGATGTGTGTGTCATTATACTCTCTCATTAGTAGTCCTCCCTTGTATTTAACTAATGACTTTTCCGTCCCCTTCATACTCCTTTTTTTCGCATGCTCGTGTATTCGTCTTAACGTGACGTCTTCGGCTTGTAATCTTTTGTAATCCTCTGGCTGTATATTAAACTCCGTGAGGTGTCTTTTCACTGTACTACTGTACTGTTTTGGGTTTTTTTTCTGTGCCCTCGTCGTTACCGCCCCTGCTACTACTTCTGTCCCGATGTTTTCTATTTTGTACCCTTTCGAACTATGCTCCTTAGTTATTTTTGTAAATCTATGGCTGTCTCAATTCCAATTTGCATTAATGTGGTTTTGTTTTATTGTAGTATTGGGCCCAGGGCTGTAGCCTCTGCCCCTGTGTATTGGCCTTTCCCCTTTATACCCGTCTCCCATGGTAGCTCCCTTGATATTTCCAATATTTAGGTCAACGTGTGGGTTCTTTAGTAGGGCAGCTTTTGTCATTCCCGTAAAATACGGTGATTTCACATGTATATATCCTACCCTATAAACCTTTCTCTCCCCATCAAACAATATACAAGTGACTGTCTCGTTTGTCACACACTCCTTATCAACTAGAGACTCCCTTACCCCCACGATTCCGCAACCCGTGTCCCGTACAACCTTAACCTTAACCCCATTAACTTCTCCCACCCCAGCAAAACCCCTAGATTGTCATCTTTTTGTTTGGTAGCCTGTTCCCCTCCATTGATAATTGTCTTCTCTTCGGCTTTCTTCCCTCCTACCTTGGACTCTCTGATTCCCTATGAGTGGTGCACTATCCCTTGTCAATTTCACACTTGGGTGTGCCGCCATGTATCCCTCACCCGTTTTAATAACCGATGTTAAATCCAGACTTCTCCTTTCTAATATGTGCTCAACAACCCCCCCGCTTACTGTCTGTAATAGCTTGTCCACTACCGTGAGCTCAAATAGTTTCTCGTAGGTTTTCTCGGTTTTTGAAAGCTCTATCCACTTGGTCAGGTAGTGTCTAATTCTGTTTGAGAAAGCTAATATGTCCTCTCCTTTTCTGGGTCTAACACCTGCTAACCTTTCTCGATATCCTTGGGCTGTTAGCCCAAAATGCCTGGATAAGGCGGTTTTCACCTCCTCATATGAGGCCTCTACTCCCTTTCCACTCCCCGCATAACACACCGGTAGTAGCGGTTGTGGCATCAATTTTCTAAGTTCATACCCCCAATGTTTCACTGGCCACTCCTTGTGTCTCGCTTCGTCCTCGAATCGTACCAAAAAAAATTCTAAGTTATCCCCTATCCCGTCAAACATTGGTAGTTTATTTCCCGAGATCCCTGTGCTTTTTTGTTCTACCCTCGGGGTCTTTTCCTCACTTGCATTCAATTCCATTATCCTAATGTGCTCCAACCTTTTACTCTCCTCCTCCCTTTTGAAAGCCCTTTCTTCTTTTCGTTTTTCTCTTTCCTCATCTTCCTCCCTCTTCTTTCTATCTCTTTCCTCATCTTCCTCCCTCTTCTTTCTATCTCTTTCCTCATCTTCCTCCCTCCTCTTTCTATCTCTTTCCTCATCTTCCTCCCTCCTGCGCGCCTCTTGCTCGCTCTTCCTTCTATCTCTTTCCTCATCTTCCTCCCTCCTGCGCGCCTCTTGCTCGCTCTTCCTTCTATCTCTTTCCTCATCTTCCACCCTCTTGTACGCCTCTATAACCCATCTCTTTGCCTCCTCCCCTTCAAATCCCAGCTCCCGGGCACTTTGTCTCAGTTTTTCTACATTAGGCAATTCCATGTCGATGTTTCTATATTAGTAGTTACTCTACGGTCACAATCTCAAATTCGTCTACCGTCTTCCTATCGTTTTGTATTAGGGACCCAATATAACAATTACTATCTCAATAATACAATTTGGGGATTCATCATATACAAATATATAATATATAATATCTAAAACATACTAATTTAATATTAGAAATTAAGTTGTACTTGCCTGTACGATAGAAATTACCACACAAATAGTACCCATACATAAGAAAAACACATTATACCAGGGCAGTATCAGTATCCATAGGCGAGAGAGTCACAAAGTCACCGCCTTCACTGTCACGTATTACTGAGGTTGTAACCTCGAAGTTGTCCAGGCTGTAGTCAGCTTCTGTGTTACTGTCTAAGTTAGTGTTCGTTATTCCTCCGATGCTCTTCCGGGTGTAGTCTGTATGGCCTCCCTTTCTGCGTCTGTCTGCAATTCCACTACTACGGCTGTCTACAACACCACTGCAACGGCTGTCTGTAACACCACTGCTAAGGCTGTCTGTAACATCACTGCTACGGCTGTCTTCAACATCACTGCTACGGCTGTCTTCAACACCCCTGGTCTCGTCGTTACGAGGTGTAAGCCCTACGCTCTCGTGATGATCTTGCTATCGGGATGGCTAGTACGGCCAGTTCGTTGATGTGTTTTTCGTCGTTTCTCCTTTAGTGACGTGTCTTGATGCACTGCGTCTTGGCTCGGTTTTTCGACGGGGCCCCCACTGTGGCGGAGTCGTTGTCTAGGGGTTGAGGTCCCCCCTTAGCCACAGATATTTACCACGTAGACGGGTAAAAGACTTAGCAACGCTGTGTTGTTTTCTTTCAACATAAGTTTAATGACATCCAGAAGCTTTGAACATATTTATGGTACAGTACAATTGGCAGTTTACAGTTGATGGTCATACCATCCAGAGTCCTCGGCCCAGCTCGACCGGATTGGACTACGTTCACAAAACTCCACACTCTATCGTACGTCTTTCACCTGCCTGCTACTTGGCAACTTAACACTCTTTTCGCGACACACAATGTGACCCCTATTATACCCCCGTCTTGTCCGACCGGTTTTTGACTGGACCCTCGGTCAATCACCATGTCTCCCTTTTACCGTGGTCCTGTCAATTCATTACAACTTGCACGTACCTTGAGTTCATTTGCCCCCGTTCCACGAGGACAAGTGTTCACAGCCCCATTTATGCGTAGTCATCCCCACACCACAACATCTGACCGTAACAGTAACTCTTAATTTTAATAACAATAAACTGATTGAGAAATATATTATTTGGTAGGGTTAGACTTATGCTTTTCTTTCTCTGGTTATTATTTTAAAATATAATTTAAAGATAATATGCAACATGTGCCATGCTACACATAAAATTGTCTGGGATCGTTAACCACTTGAATTCTTGATTTTCAGATATTAGGCACCTTACGAAAATTTTGAATTACAGTATTAAGATTTGTGTACTTAGAAAAATGGTGTGAATATTGGTTAAAGCGTTATGAAGCGCAAATTCATCGTGTAAGATTGTTATATCGGGGAAATTTTACTGATTTGACGTAGTTATGTTAGTATAGAGGGACATACTTTTTTTTCTTGTTTGCTACTTTTAAAATTTTTATCTGATATACTGCACATGCTCCTTTTATAAGAAGACTTATTTCTTCCTAATCGTAAACATGATTTAGCTCTAGCATTGCATTTAAATATTTACATATAATTGTTTTCTTTTTTTAAATTAAAAAAAATCAATTAATTATTGGTCCCTTCTGTTGTTATCCTCTAGTGTAATGAATATCACAAACTTAATTGTTTTTTTATCATTTTGTTACAGTAGCAACGTGAAACTGCATAGTTATTGCTTTATTTTAAATGGGGAGAAATATTGCAAAAATCTAAACGTAGTGTTAATATTTGCAAATGTAAATAGTAAATATAAAATGACTTGAATGGTTTTCCCTTAGTCATGGAACGGTTACAAAAAGTTACTTCTGAATCTTTGCTGATTTTTATTACGTAAATTCTAGTCCAGATTTCTGGGATGTTTTAACACGTAATGTTAATTAAATTTCTTAGATGTTAAAAATTATTAGGTTGTCTCAATATCTTTTATGTTACTCAGTATAAGTACGGCTTCCCCAACTTCTTTGATCATACAAAATAAATGGTAGCCTATTTTCCAGGTTGTTACAACATATTTCTTTGCTTACATATCGTGGTTGCTACAACGTAAATGGTTGCCTAAATTTTTGGATGCTGCGACATAAAAGTGTTCCTAAATGTTTCGTGAGTCACTGTAGGAAAAGCTACTTGCCACAAATTTATCTTTTATGTCTATTGTCGTGTTTGTGTTGAATGATGATTGAATTGTTTATATCTTCTATATCCATTTTAAAGTTTATGTTAATTAATGGTTTTATATTTACATATTTTATCTCAATTGTGGTGTTTATGTTAATTAATGATTTAATATTTACATCTTTTATCTCCATTGTTTTATGTGTGTTCACTGATGTCTGAATGATGACATCATCTACTTCCATTATCTTATTCCATCATTAATTTAAGTTTTAAAATATTTTATTTTATTATTTAAAAAATTAGGATACTTTCTTTAAAAAATGTACTATCAAGTAACTTGCCTAATAAGGGATCTTTATAATGTCATTATCATTCTAATGCGGTGCTGACCACAATCTTTTGCAAGGAGGGCCGTATTCCTAGAAGTAAAAATATGTGGGCGCTGGATTAAGAAAATTAATAATCAACTAAAATGACATACTTTGAAACTTTTTGACAGTCTTTTTAATGATGTCTTTTATAAGAGTGATATTTTATGTCTTTTGACATTTACATTATATATAATTTCATTATTAGAAGAGTTATATAAAAAATGGAAAAGTTTTAAAATATTGAGGGTTATTATATACAGTACAATAAATATAAATCTTTCAAATAAAACTTTAGTATACAAGTTTTGACCAAAATGTGATGGAAACCTTTCTTTTAATATTAGTTCACCTAAAGCCAAAATGCTTCCCACTAAAAATTGACCCCACAACGAGGAGTGGATTTTCCTAATTCCACTCGCTACAACCTCGGCGCCACAACGGCTCAGCATACGAATCTTATTAGCCATGGTCTGTGTCTAGGCGGGGATTATCAATAGGCATACATAAGATGTTATCCCCATTGAAAGGTTTCCTCAATACTGAATACAAATAAGTTCTTCTCTGTACACTTTGCTAATCCGTACTGGCACTCAGAGGCGTAACAACGGGTTGGCATCGGGGCAGTTGCCAAGGGCACCGAGGGCTAATCATTCAATAATCAATTTATTCTGTATAATTTAGTATTTCCCCTATTTCTCAAGGGCACCAAAAATGAATTACCCAAGGTAGCAGATAACCCAGTTACGCTTCTGAGAACAACTGTTTGGAAGTAGACAGCAATCACATATTTTGTATTGATTTAAAAGAGATTCCGGTTGGCGTTTAACATTTTCATCCCTCGTATTTGCAGAAATCGTAAAGAAAACAATTATTCAGCAATCCTACATTCATCTGTAATAAGGCAATTAAGTTTTCAACACACACACACACACACACACACACACACACACACTAATAAACACGCATGCACAAACACACGCTGACAGACATAAATGCACACACTCTGGTCACAGACAAAAGTGGCTAACAGTTTGACATCAGTTTGTGTGAACCATGTCTATAATGACTATACATTTTAACGGAGGTGACTTAATTTCTGTTTTAAATGTGTTCAGTCCTGGAAGATTGCTTGGTATATGTGACCTATAAATTGAATAACATCTTAGTAGTATCACGAATGATATCGCATATCGTGTCCATAGTGCATCGTTACACTGTATCACAAGACATGGTGTATCATTCGTCATATAATAACACAAAGTATTGTGCATGATGCATCACATGATATCACAATGATGGTTTATTATAGGTAACAGGATATCACAAGTCATGGTGTATTAATCGTCATAACGTATCACAAAGCACAGTGTATAAATATAAACATTCTTTTAATAATACCAAATGAATTATCTCAAATCTAATGAAAAGGAAATAGCTTTTGAAATACAGGATTTTGTAATTGATATTTGAACTTTCCAGTATTTTGGGAAATATTAGTTGATGAACCATACAATTGACCAATTAGATACTTCATTATATGACTGATATATTTTGCTATGTAATAGTTCCGAGCTCTTTTTGTGTTTATATGAACCAACGTTTCAATTGCATTGTATCCCTAATTAAAGGGAGCGAATTCAAGTGGCAGGCCACTTTTGAGTAATACAAAACTGTGGTAGTGGTGAACGTCGGCGCTAGAACTAGTAGACATAAATATAGATGATAGATAATTTATTAAATTCACAGTTTCATTAATTTCAAATAACTTTTATTTTAAAAATCTATTTCTGTTTTGAATTAAATTCTTCTAAATTGATAATATTAGTTTACGTCAAATATAAAATTTATATAATACAAATCAATAATGTCATAATGGTATAAGGCATATACCATTACTAAGAATTATAATTTGTTTGACAGAAAAAGATAATTATTTATATTATAATATAAATTTAGCCCCCTATGTTGTCTTAGGAAAACACGTAATATAAAATAGGTCTGTAGTGGTGCTTTTTGGTGCGGTTCTGACAAGTAATAAAAATTTAAAGCAAGTAAGATTTGAAGATAAAAAGTCTTATATATATACTAGGGGCAAGTACCCGGCTTTCCCGGGTTTAACAATAACAGCAACAACAACAAAAACAACAACAGCAACAAAACAACAAAAACAAAACAACAAAAACAAAACAACAACAACAAAACAACAACAAACAACAACTACAACAGCAACAACAACAGCAACAACAACAAAAACAACAACAGAAACAGCAACAACAACAACAACAAAAACAACAACAGAAACAGCTACCAAAAAAAACAAAAAACAACAACAACAACAACTACAACCACAGCAAAGCAACAACAACATGAAGGACATTGTCGTCGCAGGGCAAGGGATGTGGACAACAGCAACAACAACAAAAACAACAACAAAAGCAACAACAACAAAGCAACAATAACAAAACAATTATTTTATGGCGATAATCGCCTTCTTGTTAATCTCGACACCAAAATGCTTATTATTTTGCGTCACATATATAGCTCATATAAGGAAAAACTACATTTTGGGCCCCCGGCCCCCCAGTATCTTATATATATGGAACGAAACCTGTTTAACAACCTTTCCGGTATAATTTTGTGTACGTGTACCAAATTTCACGTTATTTGGTTGTCTGGATCTTGAGTTATTAGGGAACAGACAGACAGACAGACAACAAATGCGTCTTATATGTATAGAGATACTAGGGGCAAGTACCCGGCTTCGCCCGGGTTTAGCAACAACAGCAACAACAACAAAAACAACAACAGCAACAAAACAACAAAAACAAACAACAAAAACAAAACAACAACTACAACAACAACAGCAACAACAACAAAGCAACAACAACAAAACAACAACTACAACAACAACAGCAACAACAACAGCAACAACAACAGCAACAACGACAAAACCAACAACAGAAACAGCAACAGCAACAAAACAACAAAAACAAAACAACAACAAAAACAACAAAATTAACAACAAAACAACAATAAAACAACTACAACAACAACAGCAACAACAACAAAGCAACAACAACAGCAACAACAACAGCAACAACAACACTAAAGCAGCAACAGCAACAGCAACAACAACAAAAACAACAACAGCAACAACTACAAAAACAAAACAACAACAAAAAAATCAACAACAAAACAACAACAAAACAACAACAAAACAACAACTACAACAACAACAGCAACAACAACAAAGCAACAACAACAAAACAACAACTACAACAACAAAAGCAACAACAAAACAACAACAGCAAAGCAAACACAAAAAAATTATTTTATGGCGATAATCGCCTTCTTGTTAATCTCGACACCAAAATGTTTATTAATTTGCGTCATTATTTTACGTCTTAATTTTCAATAATTTTTATTTTATATAGCTCATATAGGGAAAAACTACATTTTGGGCCCCCGGCCCCCAGTATCTTATATTTATGGAACGAAACCTGTTTAATAACCTTTCCGGTATAATTTTGTGTACGTGTACCAAATTTCACGTTATTTGGTTGTCTGGATCTTGAGTTATTAGGGAACAGACAGACATCCAGACAGACAACAAATGCGTCTTATATATATACTAGGGGCAAGTACCCGGCTTCGCCCGGGTTTAACAACAACAGCAACAACAACAAAAACAACAACAGCAACAACGACAAAAACAACAACAGAAACAGCAACAGCAACAAAACAACAAAAACAAAACAACAACAAAAACAACAAAATCAACAACAAAACAACAACTAAAACAAGAACAGCAACAACAACAAAGCAACAACAAACAATACAACAACTACAACAGCAACAACAACAAAGCAACAACAACATGAAGGACATTGACGTCGCAGGGCAAGGGATGTGGACAACAACAACAACAGCAAAAACAACACAAAAGCAACAACAGCAACAACTTGAGTGTTATCCATAATCTCAGCAGCCATTTTAAATGACCTCACATAGCTGTTATGCTGATGCAGCATTCTTTGCAGTTTGAGGACAATGTTTCTGTCAACAGGACTGTCAAGCAAATCCAGTCGTCTTTGCACTTGCTCATCTTCTCCCAAGAAGTAAATCTGGAGATATTTGCTGTCTACAGCATTGACTGGATGAAGAGGTCCAGCATGGTGGTACACTTGGCCTTGGACCTTGAATGTTGGTGTCCACCCGTTATTCACGACAACATTAGACTTGAAGGAAGTCACGGCAAACATATTATTGAATAGTCTAATAAGTTTCACAAAGTCCTTTGATTGTGCAGTTTCACCATTCAACAGAATGCACAATGGTTCTGGTGGCTTTAGAATTGGGGGCAGTTTGACTTTACCACTGGAACAGCACATGCCTGGAGTTTCTTTGCTCAGCTGTTTCAGCTGCTCTGGGAACTCTGTGGCGGACCTGATCTGCCTGGATTTTATATATTTTTTTTTCGTATGTTATCATTGCGGGAGAGTACTCAACAACTTCCCAAAGTTTCATGCTCCTATTTACACGGGAAGTTGGATATTTAATGATTAGTCTGTTTTATATAGCTCATATTAGGAAAATACCTACATTTTGGCCCAAGGCCCCCTAGTGAGTAATAATTTTATATATTTTTTTCGCATGTTACCATCGCGCGAGGGTACTCAAAATCTTCCAAAAGTTTCATTCTTCTACTTACATGGTAATTTGGAGAATTATTGATGAGTCAGTTTGATATATGAAAAAAAACTACATTCAGGCCTCTGACCACCCAGTGAGTGATAATTTTTATTAATGTTTCGCCAGTTACCATTTTGGGAGGGTATATAACAACTTCACAAAGTTTCATGCTTCTACCTACACAGGAAATAGGAGATTTAATGATGAGCCTGATTTATATAGCTCATTTAAGAAAAAACTACGTTTGGGCCCCCGCCCACCCCCCTACCCAGTTAGTGATAACTTTATACTTTTTTCGACTGTTACCATTGCGGGAGGGTACTCAACGACTTTCCAAATTTTCATGCTTCTACCTACTCGGGAATATGAGGAATTGGTGTTGATTCAGTTTTATATAGCCCATATAAGGAAAAACCGGTTTTGGGGCACCCGGCCACCCATGAGTGGAAATGTTTACATTATTTTTCACCAATTATCGTCATAATAGTGTATTTGGCAAGTTCCCAAAAGTTTCATGCTTCTACCCTCACGGGAGGTTGGAGAATTAGTTTTGAGTCAGTTTTAAATATACGGAAAAAAAATACATTTTGGCCCCGCCCCCAGTAAGTGATAATTTATATAATTCATTTTTCTGTTGTATGGGGTTTATTTGTTTTAAAGAAACATTTCGAAACGCAATGTTTGAGCTTAAAATGTGCCCTGCTGGTTTCGTTTAAGTTATGCAAAAAGTATAAACACAGTTGCTTAGCTACAGTGTTTATGCCACACAGGGATGGACGATATTATTGACTCCTACCCTCGCCGATAAAAGGAAAAAGCTTGATCGGACGACTGGATAAAATACATATAGAATATACAAAAAAGAAACAGTGTAAAGTAAAAAAATATGTAATTTGCAAACAAATTTTATAAAAATATATACGTAATCTTGTTAGAGGCGCAACATTAACAGACATAAAAATAAACCATTTCATAACATTTAGTTCACAACAAAAAACACACACACTCACTGATTCACACATGTGCACACAAATACTTAAACGCACACCCACAGCGGTATATTAACAATTAAAATAATAACTGCTCTTTTCACTTTGTTTCCTATTTACAAATTAATATGAACTCAAACTATGACGTCACATCACATTATTTTATGGCAATAAACGCCATCTTGTTAATCTCGACACCAAAATGTTTAATATTTTTACGTCTTAATTTTCAATAATTTTTATTTTATATAGCTCATATAGGGAAAAACTACATTTTGGGCCCCCAGCCCCCAGTATCTTATATATATGGAACGAAACCTGTTTAATAACCTTTCCGGTATAATTTTGTGTACGTGTACCAAATTTCACGTTATTTGGTTGTCTGGATCTTGAGTTATAAGGGAACAGACAGACGACGGACAGACAACAAATGCGTCTTATATATAGAGATATAGAGATATATACAAGCGCAGAAACCGTGCTTGCTTCGAGGATTGCAAGTTAAAGATGTGACAGTTTTTTTATTGTGCATCTCACAGTTTCCTAAAAAATTTAGAGATGAGTATAAACGCTTCACAAGAGTATGACAGTGAGACATCAAACCTCTTCTTCATAAAAAAAATATCAAGGTAGTTGACATAATTTTAAAAAAAACAAAACATGATAGCTTTTAAAGATGCCTATTAATTTTTTGTTGTTTCTACTTTAATAACGGATGGTTTTCTCCAAATCCTCTACCAGAATAACAAAGGTCCGTTACATTTTCATAACTCTTATGCAAAAGGGCTCATTTTCTTTTCACGTAAATAATAACATAAACCAAATGTGTCTAGTAAAATGTGCTGAGAGATTGATCCTCTAAATTAAAATTAGTTATGTCATGTTAATGACTTCCCGTTAACCTTCTGAAGGTAAATACTATATATTAGCCGTAAAACCAGTGATATTTCTTTGCACCAAGATATTTAAACATTACAAATATTTAAAATTAATACCAGCATATAGTGTGCAATGTCACTGGATTGTTCTAGGAGTCTACTACAATATTTTTTTGTGGAAAAGTTGTATCATTCGTCTGCTCCGAAATACCTTTTGATATATTATTTTCCTTTATAGAAAAGGTCTACAAATTATCTATTTTATATTTCAAGTCTAAGCATAACATTAGTCAAACGAATAAGCAATTTTTTTGTGCCCGATAATATTATGTGAATATCGATGACTAGGTAAAAGTGGGAATGTTGTAATCTATCTATATATATAATTCTCTTCATGAGACCATGCGAGACACCACGACGCAAGTATGTGCAACCGAGCGTGACGAATGACCCTCGCTGTGGTCGACCAATATATCGAGACCAACAATGGTCCTCTCGTTTCACTTGCATCGTTCATTCAAAGACTAACGTGAGATTCGCAGTGTACTTCTTATCACGTCCGCCTTAAATGGAGAAGGTCCTGGATTCAAGCCCCAGCGAAAATATTGTGGTTTTTTAAAATGTCTATAAATGTCTTTTTGTGCCCGTTCTTTTACCCATTTATAGCCAAGACTAGCTGACCCGTGGCGTAGCAGACGCCGAAAATGATTTAGTGACGGGTGAAGACTTCCTGAAAGACACAGTTGTTAACATGGGGTGGGTTTGGGCAAGCGACTGTGAGTGAATGAAAAGAAGAAACTTTGGAGAGACCCGCGGCGTAGCATGCGCCGCAGACATGCTCATCATAGACGGGGGTATGAGAGTACAGACACAAAAAGCAGCACTAAGTAAATAAAAATAGCGAGTAAACGTGAAGACATGCACACTGAGGTTGTTGTTACCCGCCTCCCATAAATATTACTACCATTCCTTCCAAAATAAACTGTGATTGGCCCACCCTAGTGAGGGTTAGTCATATTTAGGGTTGTAAAATTGAGTGTTGTTGGTTTTTTTTTCTTTTTGAAAACCGATTATCGATTATGTAACTCTGATTTTAAACCGATTATCGTTTTATAGCTGACTTCATAGAAGTTAGGGGTGTACCGAATTTTGCCTGCAAATGTCTCGAAACCACAAATGAGTTGGCAGTCCCCCCCCCTAACCGATGTTCACTCGCGTTGTTTTGATTTCTTCGTGCTGTAGTTTGTGTCCGTTCTTTTTCCACTTTCTTTGCACTCTCCATAAGCAAGTCTGCGGCGTATGCTACACCGCGAGGTGTCTAGTAGGGTTTATTTGTTTAGAAGACACACGTTAAAACACAAAGTTTGGACATAAAATATACCCTGCTGGTTTAGCTTGAGTTATGCAAAAATATAATTACAATTGTTAATGTCGAGAAACACGCTCTAAGTCTAATAATCTTAAAACATGAACAGGGCAACTGCTTGGCATCGGGGCAGTTGCCAAGGGCTAATCACTCAATAATCAATTTATTGTGTACAATCTAGTGTTTAGCCCTATTTCTCAAGGGCGGAAAAAATGAATTAGTCATGGGCGCTGATAACCTAGTTACGCTTCTGTCTATAATTTAAGATAGCCCACAATGCCACAATAACTTGCTAGCATTCCCCTATCCCCATTTTTTATTAAGCAAAAGTTAGTTTTCTTAATTGGGACCATTTATAAGTATTAGACTGTGTCTACAATTAGTGCATTCATGAGAAAAACAGCGTTGCATATTAACCATGTATTTCTTGTTCACATAGCCGAGTAATTTCTGCTAATTGTAGGACTCTCTCATGGTGACAACAATATTTCTTTGCATAACGTTTCGACCTCAAGACGTTACGACGCCGGACTGTTTGACCCGGTCGTTCTGACATCATAACATTAATTTACTACGACGGACGAACAACAACCACAAACAAATTTACATTTTTTTAATTTGGTTATTATTTTTAAATTTATGTTTGGTATTTAATAAATTGGGTCCAATATTTGTATCTATAATTATTTTTTTTGGTTTAAATTCCCGAAATAGCAAACTTGCTAAATTTCCATAGTATTTCATTTTTTGGGGTTCTTCTTGTGAAACAAGTATTCATCATTGGCAAGAAAAAAGGTTCCACTTCCTCGTCTCGTCACTCAATATTCCATGGTATATTTTGTTTGTATGTTCTTAAATACGAAATTTTAGAGCAAATATTGTTAGCAACTAATGCTCCTCATTTTATAAGTTAACTTAAGATGTCTTTATAAAGTTCTTCTAAGCACATCGAACCCCAAACACCCAAAGATGCGATGTATTCGAACAATAACAATGCCAGGGGGTTTGAAAGTATTTTTTTAAAAAATGTTACTACACACTCTCTGCACAAAGTTACTTTTACTTTCCTTTCCCATAACTCTTGCCAAAACATGGTGTAACATGGTTACCTGCTCTAGAATTCGTAAATTAAAAAGTATTTGTTGTGGGCTATTTATTTATTTATACGGCTCGACCGTAAGAAGAACCAGAGATACACTGTAGACAGCGTAATATATAGCATCACATTTATACCATTATTTTACACTAAACTGCAGTAAATGACAATTTTTTACCGTTTTTTTTACACAGTAAATTAAAGTAATTTATGTTCATTTACAATAAAATTCGGTATTAATTTATACTGTAAAAAATAAACTGTTTTTAACACATTTATACTGTTATTTAACGCTAAATGGTTGTAAATGACTAATTTTCACTGTTTTTTAATTTTTTAACAGTAATGGGATGTAATCAATGTTCGTATATAAATATTGTCAAGTAGTTTATATATAAATGAATGTAAGACGTTCTATGACTTATCCGATAGACATAAACATTTTGGAGGTTGTTGAATTTACTGCAGTGAAGGACAATGACAAAATATTATGTCTGGGTGCCCAAAATGTCGTTTTTCCCCTAATATGAGCTATTTAAAAATATTTTAAACATTAGCTACTGAGTAAGTGGAATGATCTTGACCAAACTTGGTTCATAAGTGCTTAATGGGCGCATATTAAGCTATACAGTAGGCTCTAGGGCCCTAAATGCATATTTTCCATTCCTTTTGAGCCTTTTGAAAAAAAAATAGAAATATTTTCTTAAATTTAAATTCAATTTTAATCAAACAAATTAATTTTAATGGATTAAATTTTTAATGATTAATCGATTAATTAATGGTTAATTTCCACAGCCCTAATATGTATATAAGAGCTGTTAACAATTAATTAAAATTTATATTTAACTTTTGAAAAAATAACTATTAATTAATCGTTAATTTCGATTCAATCCAAAAATTAAAATTTGTGATGTAAAAAGCAATGTTCCTCTAAGGTTCGTTGGTCCCTGTGAAAAGTAAAAAAACACGTGTGCAAAGTTGCACAGCAACCATTTTTTGTGCAATATTCTACAAAATTTACTGCGTTGTAGACAAAACTGCTACGCGGCATCGTTCAAATATCTGCGCAGCCGCGCAGCTTATAGGGAACATAAGTAACACTTATTAAACGTTCTTGTTGAAAATCTAAATAACACTAGAATGTCTCCTTTATATGTCATTTCTTTACCCACTACGAAAAAAGACAAACTGTGTTGACTTTATTTGGTTCAAGTGATGAGCGGGTCTAATTGACAATAAAACCAGCCGAGCTGAACAGTCCTTCAAATGGAACTGAGGTAACTGGTATGCACAAACCGGTCTTGTCAAGGAATGACATTATCGGATATCGGGGTTCATTAAGTTTCCACCATTGTAGAGGGTTAATGGATTCAGGAACTTTCAGTACATTCATAAGACAAACAAAAATATGCGTATTAACCTTGTCTATGTTGTCAACATGCTGTTTAAACAATTGTACCTCATAGAAATCGTTCCTGACCACATAAGGTAAGAGATATGAAACATTTTAAAACATTTTTCTCCAAGGCCGACTATCTTAGATGGTAAACTTCAATTAAAAGCAGTAGCTTGCAATGTTATATGATTTTTAAATATATACATTGTTATAGAGTTTTAAAATATATATATATATATATAATTTAAGGAGAGATGAGCATCTGTAACATTTTTAGGCTATCTGGTTAATCGAGAAGTGGGTTTAAATTAGATAAGAGGATTTATCTTTGATTTAAAAAAAACAACAAAGATGGTATGGTGACTTTGATAAATATATGGAACACTGACGCAAACTTGATCATTGACATTTTTTGGAAGCACTATGTCGTTTTCTAATACTATAATGCAACTAGTAATTTGTCGTTAAAGTAAATAAAAATGAGAAATTGAAAGGAAGTCTGGTGATGTAAATAAATTGTAGATGATATTTATGACTTTAACAAATTCAAAGCAGACTTTAAAGAAAATTTCCACGAAACGCATTCTGATCGTTTAATTTAAAAAAAAAGAAATATCAAAGTTGGTTTAAAAAGATGACAAGGTAACAAATTAATCGTAGCTGCTATCCAGTATTTCAACAAGCTCTGACATGAAACAACTGTGTCCACTGACATCATCCACGGCCTTCTCTATTTCCAGAGTCACTGCAAGTTGTACACGTTCTCAAAATTCCTCCGATTCATGAATAGATTCAGACGCGAATAATCCGTTTCCTCCCAGTGTGTTTTTGTCATTACTACATTAACAAAATTGATGGCATTGTGTATTCTGAAATGTATGAAGTTTAATGAAAATGAATTGTCGAAACCAGAGCTTTAAAGATAGAGGATAAGGTTCGGGGCACTTTGCGAGCGTATAATTATGGAAAGATTCAAAAGGGAGTAAACAAGTTAATTATTGGATTTTAAAAAATTGTTAATACATTTTTATTACCTTGGTTAAACTACAATACACTGTTTGAGAAATATATTATTTGGATAGGCTGGAAGGATGATTTTTCCCTAGCTATTATTTTAAATGATAAATTACAGCTAATATTCAACATGCGCCATCCTATACTAGACCCGTGCCTGCCATCCTATACTAGACCCGTGCCTGCCATCCTAAACTAGACCCGTGCCTGCCATCCTGTACTAGACCCGTGCCTGCCATCCTGTACTAGACCCGTGCCTGCCATCCTGTACTAGACCCGTGCCTGCCATCCTGTACTAGTCCCGTGCCTGCCATCCTGTACTAGACCCGTGCCTGCCATCCTGTACTAGACCCGTGCCTGCCATCCTGTACTAGACCCGTGCCTGCCATCCTGTACTAGACCCGTGCCTGCCATCCTGTACTAGACCCGTGCCTGCCATCCTATACTAGACACGTGCCTGCCATCCTATACTAGACCCGTGCCTGCCATCCTATACTAGACCCGTGCCTGCCATCCTATACTAGACCCGTGCCTGCCATCCTATACTAGACCCGTGCCTGCCATCCTATACTAGACCCGTGCCTGCCATCCTATACTAGACCCGTGCCTGCCATCCTATACTAGACCCGTGCCTGCCATCCTATACTAGACCCGTGCCTGCCATCCTATACTAGACCCGTGCCTGCCATCCTATACTAGACCCGTGCCTGCCATCCTATACTAGACCCGTGCCTGCCATCCTATACTAGACCCGTGCCTGCCATCCTATACTAGACCCGTGCCTGCCATCCTATACTAGACCCGTGCCTGCCATCCTATACTAGACCCGTGCCTGCCATCCTATACTAGACCCGTGCCTGCCATCCTATACTAGACCCGTGCCTGCCATCCTATACTAGACCCGTGCCTGCCATCCTATACTAGACCCGTGTCTGCCATCCTATACTAGACCCGTGCCTGCCATCCTATACTAGACCCGTGCCTGCCATCCTATACTAGACCCGTGCCTGCCATCCTATACTAGACCCGTGCCTGCCATCCTGTACTAGACCCGTGCCTGCCATCCTGTACTAGACCCGTGCCTGCCATCCTGTACTAGACCCGTGCCTGCCATCCTGTACTAGACCCGTGCCTGCCATCCTGTACTAGACCCGTGCCTGCCATCCTGTACTAGACCCGTGCCTGCCATCCTGTACTAGACACGTGCCTGCCATCCTATACTAGACCCGTGCCTGCCATCCTATACTAGACCCGTGCCTGCCATCCTATACTAGACCCGTGCCTGCCATCCTATACTAGACCCGTGCCTGCCATCCTATACTAGACCCGTGCCTGCCATCCTATACTAGACCCGTGCCTGCCATCCTATACTAGACCCGTGCCTGCCATCCTATACTAGACCCGTGCCTGCCATCCTATACTAGACCCGTGCCTGCCATCCTATACTAGACCCGTGCCTGCCATCCTATACTAGACCCGTGCCTGCCATCCTATACTAGACCCGTGCCTGCCATCCTATACTAGACCCGTGCCTGCCATCCTATACTAGACCCGTGCCTGCCATCCTATACTAGACCCGTGCATGCCATCCTATACTAGACCCGTGCCTGCCATCCTATACTAGACCCGTGCCTGCCATCCTATACTAGACCCGTGCCTGCCATCCTATACTAGACCCGTGCCTGCCATCCTATACTAGACCCGTGCCTGCCATCCTATACTAGACCCGTGCCTGCCATCCTATACTAGACCCGTGCCTGCCATCCTATACTAGACCCGTGCCTGCCATCCTATACTAGACCCGTGCCTGCCATCCTATACTAGACCCGTGCCTGCCATCCTATACTAGACCCGTGCCTGCCATCCTATACTAGACCCGTGCCTGCCATCCTATACTAGACCCGTGCCTGCCATCCTATACTAGACCCGTGCCTGCCATCCTATACTAGACCCGTGCCTGCCATCCTATACTAGACCCGTGCCTGCCATCCTATACTAGACCCGTGCCTGCCATCCTATACTAGACCCGTGCCTGCCATCCTATACTAGACCCGTGCCTGCCATCCTATACTAGACCCGTGCCTGCCATCCTATACTAGACCCGTGCCTGCCATCCTATACTAGAGCCGTGCCTGCCATCCTATACTAGACCCGTGCCTGCCATCCTATACTAGACCCGTGCCTGCCATCCTATACTAGACCAGTGCCTGCCATCCTATACTAGACCCGTGCCTGCCATCCTATACTAGACCCGTGCCTGCCATCCTATACTAGACCCGTGCCTGCCATCCTATACTAGACCCGTGCCTGCCATCCTATACTAGACCCGTGCCTGCCATCCTATACTAGACCCGTGCCTGCCATCCTATACTAGACCCGTGCCTGCCATCCTATACTAGACCCGTGCCTGCCATCCTATACTAGACCCGTGCCTGCCATCCTATACTAGACCCGTGCCTGCCATCCTATACTAGACCCGTGCCTGCCATCCTATACTAGACCCGTGCCTGCCATCCTATACTAGACCCGTGCCTGCCATCCTATACTAGACCCGTGCCTGCCATCCTATACTAGACCCGTGCCTGCCATCCTATACTAGACCCGTGCCTGCCATCCTATACTAGACCCGTGCCTGCCATCCTATACTAGACCCGTGCCTGCCATCCTATACTAGACCCGTGCCTGCCATCCTATACTAGACCCGTGCCTGCCATCCTATACATAAAACTGTATGGGAATTGTCACCACTTAAACTCTTGGATTGTTGGACATTTTGTTTTTGTTTGTTTGTTAAATGTTAAATCTTTGCAGTATTAAGATTTTATAAATAATTAGAAAAAGCTTATGAAAATGTGATAAGCCTATTTGAAAATGTATTAAGACTTATAAATCGCTTATTCCTAGTTTGATGCTCTTATATGGGGGAAATGTTACCGATATGATTTAATTGTGTTAGTATCCATGGAAAAACTAGTTGTTTTTTGTGGAAATAAAGGGGTGAGACTTAACTCTCTACTGGAATCTTTGGATTTCACCACAGCTATGTTTTTATTGTATTTTTTTATTTCGTTATATTCGTTTAATTTGTGTACTATTTGTTCGTTGAGGAAGGCTCTTTGCCAAAACGTTCACTGTTTCGTTTCGTCCTGTCATGCTAACTCAAACCCTGTTTATATGTTTACATTTACTTGTTTTTGTGTTTGTTTTTTTTAAAATATCATCTGATCAATGACAGACGCTCCACCCATACAGAAGATTATTGCTTCCTATGCTTATCCGGGGTTTATGTCTAGAGTTTTATTTTAACTCTAGATTTGCAAGTTTTAGTGTATTTGACTTTCCTGGCTAGTGTAAGCTACCAGTTCCACACCCTACTTGTAAAAAGTGAGAATATGTAAATGATAAATGGCTACTGTTATATTTATACATATATTCGTCATCTTATCCTGCAACCTGAATTTTTTATTGCTTTTGATTTCTTGTAATAAATAATCATTCTTTAGTTTTTCTTCTAATAAAGGAATGAATGATATAAATGTAATTGAAATTAATTCAAATGTAAAAAAAAAGTTTAAGTAGTTTGAAATGATTTGCATAATAACATAGTTTGATTTTTTAAGTGTCAAGAGTCATTTGTTAAAGATAATGAGTTGTAATGCTGGTGAAGCGTAATGGGTTTAGGAAGCTGCAAATACAGAAACTTAACGACGAAAAGAGAAGTTTTGACAAAGGTTTACGGATTTGTATTCTGCAATTTAATAGACAACAAATGGGATGTAAAATATTTTGTCAGGTCCAGATTTAAAGAAAGGCATTTTTATTTTCCTTTGTTTTTATCCATTGTTTGTTTCGTTTTGTTTCGCTACTTGATTAATAT
The DNA here is from genome assembly GCA_944989445.1 of Ampullaceana balthica. NCBI lineage: Eukaryota > Metazoa > Mollusca > Gastropoda > Lymnaeidae > Ampullaceana > Ampullaceana balthica. The sequence continues at coordinate 24,281 of CALYLW010001386.1, read as the reverse complement.
ATGCCCTAAGCCCTAAAAAATTAAGTACAATGTTCACTGGGAAGGTCAAATTAAAGTAGAGTTTTTGTCCAGTATTTTATACAGAAACATGCAGAAAAATTTAGACGGAAAATATCTTCGAGTTACGGATTGCATCAACACTTCTGTCATGTCGTCATTGTTATCGACAGTTTTGTATGAACTCTCAGCAGAATCATTTTTAACTCCTATATATTAACTGCACAGCCGTTTCTGTCTTGGGTTCGCGGGCGGAAAAGCAAAAGTAATTTTTTAAAAACTTACAAAAACAAGTTTTTGACTATAAATCCTTTATGAACGAGACATAACTAAAAGAATGTTTATTATAATACGCAGCGCAAAACCATCTAAAAATGGTAGTTATGTGTCGTACAACACGTTTAATATAATGCACACCGATTAGGAATATGTTTATAAAAAGTTTTGTCAATAAAATACGCACCTTATTGCGCGACAGAAAGGTTGTTCAATATAATACGCACCGCGACGCTCTATCTCAAAAAATAGCATGATACATAGGAATAAATAAAATAATCTAAAAAATCAATAATTTAATTACGGTACATGTGATCGATCTGAAATTTTGATACATTGTATTTATTATCTGTACAAAACTGCCTGCTAAAATGTCAGCTCGCTAGCTTACGAGCAAGTGAGTTAAAATGGATCCAAAGTTTTGGCGACAATCAAGGGCGGGCGGCCGCAGACACCACGAGTTAATATAAAGGATTTAATTTAAAAAAACGTAAAAAACCAAGTTTTTGACTATAAATTCTTTATGTACGAGGAGTAACTAAAAGAATGTTCATTATAATACGCAGCGCAAGACCATCCAAAAATACAAAATCGCAGTTGTGTGATAAAATATGTTTAATATAATGCGCACCGATCAGGAATATGTTTATAAAAAGATTTGTCAATAAAATACGCACCTTATTGCGCGACAGAAAGTTTGTTCAATATAATACGCACCGCGACGCTCTATCTCAAATAACAGCATGATGCATATGAATAAATAAAATAATCTAAAAAATCAGTTATTTAATTGCGGTACATGCGATCGATCTGAAATTGTGATACATTGTTTTTATTATCAGTACGAAACTGCATGCGAAATTTCAGCTCGCTAGCTTACGAGCAAGTGGGTTAAAATTGATCAAAAGTTTTGGCGACAAGCAAGGGCGGGGGGGGGCCGCAGACACCACAAGTTAATATAAAGGATTTAAAAATAGGATTTGAGGATTTATAATTATAAAATGATTTTTGTACATTTCAAGAAGTTTAATATTTCGTATTTATCAAACAAGGATAAGTTACTTTGGGTTTTGACAAAAAAGTGGGTGCCGTAGGCGCCCTACAACCTCTAGAGTAATATATTGTTAAATCAATTTTCCATCGAAAGTAATAGAAATTGGTACACATAACAGCAAATGCAGACAACTAAAATCACATTATTTAATATTTTCTTAAAATATGATTCCATTGTAACTCAACAATCTAATAAGACAATTAATCATTAATAGAAACCGCAGCTAAGTAAATCTTTTTTTACGGGGATCGCATTTGACCCGCATACCCAAATTTGGAAATAACTTTACTTAGAATTAAGAAATTAATTCAATGGATTAATATCCCATGTAATTGGAGATACATATATATCTCAAGAGCTTTGAAGTGTAGACCTGTGTTTATGATGTTTCATTTTAAAATAGATCAAGTCGTCTATGAAAAACGAGACCACGGGATTCTAACATTAATTTTTTTCATAGAAATTTTAACTGCTTTATTTATCTGATGGGGAAAAAATAATCAATTTTAAGAACTGCTAATGGCAACTGTCAATGTAAGTTTAACCCCTGATTTATGGAAATGTCAGGCAACTTTATTTAAAATAAATTTTATAACTTGAGCATAAGGCTCTTCACAAGTCTCTCCGGGAAACTCTCGCAGCAAATATGTTCACTTCCAAAAGATCCCACAACACTCTCTGAAGTGGCCTTCCGGTTATCAAATATGTTCACTTTCAAAGGATCCCTACACCACTCTCTGATGAGGCCGTTCGGTTATCAAATATGTTCACTTCCAAAGAATCCCACACCACTCTCTGAAGAGGCCATTCGGTTATCAAATATGTTCACTTCCAAAGGATCCCACATCACTCTCTGAAGAGGCCGTCCGGTTATCAAATATGTTCACTTCCAAAGGATCCCACATCACTCTCTGAAGAGGCCGTCCGGTTATCAAATATGTTCACTTCAAAAGGATCCCACACCACCTTCTGAAGAGGCCGTCCGGTTATCAAATATGTTCACTTCAAAAGGATCCCACACCACTCTCTGAAGAGGCCGTTCGGTTATCAAATTTGTTCACTTCCAAAGGATCCCACATCACTCTCTGAAGAGGCCGTCCTGTTATCAAATATGTTCACTTCCAAAGTATCACACACCACTCTCTGAAGCGGACGTCTGGTTATCCAAGAACACGGCCTCACACCGAAAATTAAACCTCACAAAGATTGTTGGATTTTTCTACTTCGACTCGCTACAACCTTGACGCAAATCCGGCTCAGCATACGAGTCTTATCAACCAAGGACTGACGCTAGAAGATGGATCATCAATGGGATCAACATGAGGGTTATTCCCTATTGAAGGTTTCCTCCAAAGTGACGTCAGATAAGTTATTCGTGATATCTTTTGCTAATTCATTCTGGTTCCAAACAGTACAACTCACTAGACGCTATATATACATTTTTTAAGACTTTAAAAAAATACATTGGCCTCAGAGATGAATATCTGCACTATTTTTAGGTTATCTGGCTAATCCAGAAGTGGGTTTAATTTAGCTAAGACTTGAGTTGTTGTTTTTTTATTTAAAAACAATGCAGGTATGGTGAATTGAATAAAGATGTAGAATATCAATGCCAACCCCTTATCAGCGACATTGTTTTGGAGTGCATATACTATAAAATGGCTGTGTCACTTTTTATTTTTTTTTGACTTATAAGCAGTTTCGCAATGTAAAACAGTTGTTGTGCACTGAAACATTGTGAGCTAAATGGAGAGTAGATGATATATTTCTATGGCTTTAAAAAATGAAAGCGGGATTTATGAAATATCCACTAAATGCATTATTGTTGTTAAATACCAAATTAAAAGTAATTTAAAAGAAAAAAGAAAACGAGATAACACATTAATCGTTAAATTGTATGCTGCCAAATCTCATTTCGACAATTCCTGATGTATATTTCTCTGACATAACAAAAATTATTTTACTGACATCATCTACGGCCAACTTATTGGCGAAGTCACTAAATGTTTTAAACGTTCTTAAAACTCGTGATTCGTGAATTGATTCAGACAAGAATACCCAGTTTCCTTCCATAATTTTGGGATCCTTCCTACTTCAGCAATATTTCTTGCCTTGTGGGTGATGAAATCAATAAAGCTTAAAAATATGGTTTATCGAAACCATAGGTAGATGGCGTGTTGCATTTTGTAAGCGCACAATTACTTGGGGATTCAAAATGTTAGCATCGTTTCAGTACTGTCAGTACACCAATTACACTAAAGTTATTAGGATGTAATAAATAATCGGAAGAATATTAATAGAATTTTGTTTTTGTCATTGATAAGATACAATTTATCGTAGTAAAAACTTTATAACAACAAAACAATAGATTTAAAGTGAAAAATTAAAATATATTGTTTACCCTAAAAACTGTAATTGAGTTGTGGTTTTATTTTGGTTATTCATTCATAATTTTTTAATGTTTAAAAACATTAATAAGATTGTGAATTAATGGTTTTAAAAATTAGTTAAATTTTTTGTTATCGTTAAATAACAATAAACTGATTGAGAAATATATTATTTAGCTGGGCTTCACGTTTGTTTGGCGTTGAAGGTGTTAATGGTATAACTTGTGTGGTCCCAGTACACTGGAGAGAGACATTTACTGTCGGTGTCTTTACGACTGACGTTTCTTAGTACGAGGGGATTTCCATGTACTCGACACTACAGGTACGTAAGCCATTGCCATGGTATGTATTCGTCTTTTTTGCAAGTGCTTGATCAGGTTAGTTATCCTGTTAAATGCAATGTTAAAAAAAATGATTATTTTCATTCTTTATTATGTATTTTTTTACATAGGATGAAGATTGTATACTTTACACTTCTATATTCAATATTTTCTTGTTTTTATTTAAAGCCTATTTGTTTCTAGTTAACAATAACGGTTACCTAGTCCTTTTCAATAGTTATTTATAAACAAGTATGGCGAGGTTGTAGGCTGATGTACCGAGAAACACGATGTCAATAGAACGATTGTTAAACAGATAAACGATCAGTTAGGTAAGGATTAAATATATGTATGCCAAACCTTCTAACAGTTAAATTCCATGTACATTTAAGAAACATTTTGAATATTTTACTTTCTCTTTCGTTATAACAATTGACTTAAAACATGTTTTTGAATATATTTTTCATTCCATTTCATATGCATTAAATGTAAAAACATGTAAAAGTATCAACATTTAATGTAATAAATTAGCTAACTTTAATTTTTTTAAAAACAATAATGTAAAGAAGAATACATTGCGAAATGTTATGGACCTGATTTACATTAAACGTTTGTACCATTTACTTTTTATTTTATTTTGTTATCTTTTTTTATACTTTATGCAATATTCGTATGCAGTTTTCTTTTGCTACCGTAGCTTATTCAAATGTTGCTATTGTTAGAGTTCTGGGAAATATAGACATAAAATATTATAATCTTTTGTTAGTTACAATATTAAGTCATTAAAATAATAATGATATATATATATATATATATATACCTGTATATAAAATCAATAATATATGATTTTAAAATTAAAAAATTTACAATTACAATAATCATATTCGGCTTGTATTACAATTGTAGTTAAAGTTCAGGACGCACCATAAAGCACTAACACATTTGTGTTTAATTACGCACTGTTTTGTGAAAACTGAGTAAGCCAGACAAAAGTAATCTTTGATTTTTTTTAAATAAATATATTATGAAGTTAATTAAAATCTATGAGGCATAACATTAATAAGCTGTGTTTTATAAAAGTTTCATTGAATATCAATTATAAACTTTTTAAAAATATAATAAATTCAATTCAATACTTATTTTAAATATAATTTTTGTTTAAAAATATGAAAACTATGAAACGTACATAATTTCTAAAAATTATATATCTGTATCTAATCAATTGTTATTAATCTCTATTTATTTCAATCGTTCGTATATAGACGACTCTCTATTTTATGCAAGTGGCATGCCACTTGATTTCGATCTCTACAATTAGAGATACAATGTCAAAAGTATTTGCTAGTATTTCAGAATTCCCTCTTTGCAATTAGATTAAAAGTTTGTGTTCTGTGTTCAGGCTATTTATAAATTAGAATGTGTTTACGTAATTTTAGCTATGGTTTGACCCGGTTGCTTGGGCATCGTAATATACATTTATTTTTAGAGAGAGAGAGGGAGAGAGAGAGAGAGAGAGAGAGAGGGAGAGAGAGAGAGAGAGAGAGAGAGAGAGAGAGCGAGGGAGAGGGGGGCTAAGGGCCAAAATATTGCAAGAATCTAAAAGTAGTTTTGTAGTTTTTCAAATGTAAATAAACATGTTAGTGACGGGATGGTTGCGTCAATTTCTCTGATCCTTCAAAAATGGTTACCTATATTTCCTGGTTGTTGTTCGTCCGTCGTGGTCGACGATGACCACTCTCATCATATCTGCTGGGCCGCTACATGTGTCCTCTTGTGGCTTATTAACCCTATTCTGGTACGAAAAGGGCGTCCGCATGTCGGACAAGAGATGGATGCGGTCCCTTCAGGAGGGTTTTGGTTTCGGTCCTTTCTAGCTTGACGTTTTAACTTGGCAGCCTGTAGTCTATTAGCCTCACAGACAGCTGCGGCATTACATATCATAGAGCGCCACTGGGCTCGGTTACTGGCTGCTGCTTCCCAGGAGTCATGTCCAATGTCGAAGGCCTTCAGAGCAGTTTTATGTGCATCCTTGTAGCGCTTTCGTGGACCTCCGCTTGCTCTATGCCCTTCTGTAAGCTCACCATAGAAGAGACTCTTGGTGAGGCGATGGTCGAGCTTGTGCACTACATGCCCCACCCAGCGTAGTTGGCTTTGCATGAGGCTAGTGTGGATGCTGGGGAGTCCTGACCTGGCTAATATTTCGGTGTCTGGAACTTTTTCCTGCCATTTTATATTGAGAATTTTTCTAAGGCTTTTGGTGTAGAAGTGGTTCAGCAACCTCGCATGGCGTTTGTATACAGTCCAAGTGTCGCATGCGTATAATAAGGTGGGGAGCACTACAGCTCTGTATACTTTTAGTTTTGTTTGGTTGCTGATTCCCCTTCTGTTCCAGACACTGTCATGCAATCTACCGAATGCTGCGCGGGTCTTTGATATTCTCGAGTTCACCTCGTCATCAATATTGGCCTTCTGGGACAGTGTGCTGCCAAGGAAAGTAAAGCGGCTCACTGTGTTGATTTTGTTGCCGTTGATGAATATGTTAGGCTCAGTATAGGATTTGCCTGGGGCCGGCTGGTATAACACTTATGACTTTTTTGTGCTTATGGTGAGCACAAAGTTAGAGCACGCACTTGTTAATTTATCAGCACTTAGTTGCCGTTGAGCTTCAGAGCCCGCGTTAAGGGCACAATCATCAGCAAAAATAAGTTCCAGGATGCTGTCTGATTTGACCTTTGTCTTAGCCTTAAGCCTCCTGAGGTTGAACAGACGACCATCAGTGCGATACCTAAAGTCCATGCCTACATTGCTATTCCTGAAGGCCTCTGTAAGCATGGCTGAGAACATGAGGCTGAACAATGTTGGGGCCAGAAAACAGCCTTGCGTAACCCCATTTGTGACAGGGAATGGTTTAGAGGCCTCTCCGTTGTCCTGGACTCGAGCCTGCATGCCATCATGGAATTGCCTTATAATGGCTATATACTTGTTTGGACACCCATACTTGGCCAAAATCCTCCACATGCCCTCTCTGTAGACAGTGTCAAAGGCTTTCGTAAAGTCTATGTAAATGAACAATAGGTCCATATTCTGCTCTTGACACTTTTCCTGCAATTGCCTTGCTGCAAAGATCATGTCGATGGTCCAACGTTCTTTCAGGAAACCACATTGGCTTTCTGGAAAAAGACCCTGATCCAGATGTGCATTTAGGTGATTTAGGAGAATTCTGGCGAGTATTTTTCCTGCAATTGATAGCAGTGAAATTAACCGATGATTATCGCAGGCTTGGCGGTTCCCTTTGCGCTTGTACAAGTGGACTATACAGGCATCTTTAAAATCCTGGGGGATGGCCTCTTGCTGCCCAATCATTAGGAAGATTTCATGCAGCTTTTCCAAAATAACCAAGCAACCTTCTTTGTATATTTCTGCTGGAATTGAGTTTGCCCCAGGAGCCTTTCCACATGACAGAAGATGTACAGCCCTTTGCGTCTCAAGAAGTGTAGGCGGGTCATCCATTGCCAGGTTAACTGGTATTTGAGCGAGGCGACTGATAGCATCCTCATTAATACTTGAGTTGCTGTTCAGTACAGCAAGAAAGTGTTCAGCCCAGCGCTCAAGAATCTTCTCCCCGTCAGTAATTAGACATGTCGCGTCAGCACTGAGAAGCGGGGATGAATTAGACGTTGTGGGTCAGTACACTTCCTGAAGGGCGTTGTAAAAATTCTTCATATCATGCATGTCTGCATATTGTTGAATCTCATCAGCTTTCTTGTTTAGCCATGAGTCTCGCATCCAGCGAAGTTTTTGTTGTATGATGCGGCGTATGCTATTATATGAGTCGGTTACGGTTGAAGAACTGGGATTGCTGATGTGTCTTTTGTGGAGTTGATGTTTCTCTGCCACCATTTGCTTGATTTCGTCGCAATTTTCATTGAAACAGTCTTGGTGCTTTCTCGTCTCGGGTCCAAGGATTTGGGAGGCTGTGCTGTAGATTATATCTTTAAAGTTCGTCCAAACATGCTCAATTTCGTATTGTTTAGAGTGGTGGATCTCAGGTGGCTGTCTCCAGAGATTGTTTAGTACTTGCACAGTTTAGCTTGGTGATGTTTAGCTGTTAGGGTTTTCCTTCCTTGAGGCCGTCTTTTGGGCTGAATGGGAATATTAAGTTTGGAGATGATGAGACGATGGTCTGTCCAGCATTCAGCACCGAAGAGCGATTTGGTCACACGAACGTATTGTCTATCTTTCTTCCTTGTGATGACGTAGTCTATTAGGTGCCAGTGCTTGGAGCGAGGGTGCATCCATGAGGTCCTGTTTCTTGTTGGAAGACTGAATACTGTGTTACTAATCAACAAGTCTTGTTCAACACACGTCTGAAGCAACAGGAGACCATTGCTATTATACCGGCCCACTCTATGTTTTCCTATCGCACCGTCCAAAAGAGCGTCGTCACAGCCCACTCTTGCATTAAAGTCACCAAGAATGACAAGCTTATCAGTAGAAGGAATGTTGGCGATGATAAAGTTAAGGTCCTCGTAAAACCTAGAATTCATTTCATCAGGGTTATTCTTTGTTGGGGCATAGCAGCTGATGATGTTAAGATATTTCTTCCCGGCCAATAGAGGCAGTCTCAACGTCATGAGTCTGTCATTTATGCACTTTGGAGGACTAGCGAGTTTGCATACTAATGATGTCTTCATGGCGAAGCCAACACCAGCCTCACGGTGTTCCTCGCTCCCTCTGCCACTCCAGAAGAAGATGTAGCCGGAGCCTCTTTCACTTAGTTCACCCTCTTCGGCATGGGTTCAAAAAAGCGACTGTCAAAACAGCGACCGTCATAATAGCGACTTCAAAATAGCGACTGTATCAAAAGAGCGACTGCCATAACAGCGACTTCCCACATAGCTATTCTTGTCTAACCGTTCACCTAACACAGTGGTTCCAATATTTTTTGACACATAGACCCCTTTTCATTGTCTAAACTTACCCAAGGACCCCAAGTGAAAAACCTACATAAATGCATAGTAACAAATAAAACTCCAAAATATAGCAACATTTTGATGAAGTATTTATTGAATTCTATTGTCCCTTCTGTACAAAAAAACTTAATGGCTTTTCACGACTTACTTTTCTTGATTTTATAAACTCCATTGTAGGCTAGGCACAGTAAGTTTTTCAAAAAATGTTTCAAACATTATCACAAACAAAAGAAAAACGTCGCTATTTTGATACAGTCGCTGTTATGATACAGTCGTTATTTTGAAGTCGCTATTATGTCGGTCGCTGTTATGATGCAGTCGTTATTTTGAAGTCGCTATTATGTCGGTCGCTGTTTTTACAGTCGCTTTTCTGCCCAGATGCCACCCTCTCCTGGTAAACGGGTCTCGCTGAGAGCGGCAATGTCAACATCATATCTTTAAAGTTCACCTTAATCAACGCTGAATGACTTAATCCATGTGTAAAACAAACCTATGTGTGTATATTTATCATAAATAGAGAGATTGACTCTATGTTTATTCTTTGGTCATTAGTAAGTGAGATTATATTGCACTATTTCCAAGAATTATTATGTAACTATATTCTTCACTAACAATTATAAGCTCTCCATGTCTTCTAAAGGGTTCCTTTACTTAATGGTTTACTTGCTGAATAAACTGAAAGTTTGAAAAGTAATACAACCATTTTATCAATAAATCTTTGCATGACCAGATGGTCAATACAATTGTTCCTGGGTAGATATCTTATCGACGACGTGCATCATTTTAGAGAAACCACGGATCAATTTTTTATAGTATAATTATATTATCTTACATAACAATCTTCGATAGGGATTCCTGGTCTTGATGAGCTTCGCTTTTCATAAGTCAAAATGTTGGAGTGGCGCGGCATGGTTTTAAAACATCAGCGAGAACAAAGCATTCATCCAATCTGACGTGAAATAAGTTGAATCCCAAATTTAACTTATTGCTAGTGCACCTCTCCCCGTCCACTCTTCCCTTAGTTCTAATATAGCTCTGTACGACTATTTTCTTATTTTTCTGATTGATTTAGCCCTGGACATAACACTGCAACTATTTTATTTTTTTAAAAATTTAATCAAATCGCCATTAATTTTAAAAAAAAATTTTTTTTGCTTACCAAAATATTTAAGCGACACGATAGTTGTTTTATAGAATCTTTTCAAGCTTAGGTATAACCTTTTTTTGTAACAAATTAAGTATCTACCTTTGCAAACAACAAAGGTAAGTTTATTACACAATATATATGAACAGTAAATTAGTAATTTTTTATGTATTATGACATAAACCATTGTAATGAGTTTGTTGAAATTGGACTTAGCCTTTATCTGTGGTAGGATTCTCCGAACTATTCATTGACATTGTATCCCTTTTTATAGGGATCGATATCAAGTAACATAGCACTTGAATAAAATAGACTGTTTTCCTATTGGAAAATACTTCTTTAAAATGTTTGTATAACAAAAACAGTAAGGTAAACATATCTGTTACATTTCATATAAAAATTGTATAGTTCTTTTCAATTCTTTATGAATTACAATTTTTAATTTAATTTGTCCTTGGAATGCTATGTTTCTATAATTTTTTTACGTTAGATCCATATAAAAAGCTAAATAACACAAGTCTTTAATTTTTAAAGACGTAAAATTGTCAATTATAAATAAATAAACATTTTAAAAAAGAAAAAAAATTCGTATCAATTAATTTTTTAAAGATTGATAAAGAAAAAACAATTTAAATTTCATCGTAAATACAATATTATCGGTGCTTTGTGGTGCACCGCTAGCGGGGCAAACAATTTACATTTCCATTTTTAACAACATAGAATAATGCGATTTAATCTAAGTTTCTAAATAATATATCTAAAACTAAAAACAACAACAGAACCTAAACCACACATACATAATTTAAACTACAGAAACTAAGATAGCAGATGTTAACGATTAATAGCTTTTAATAATGATTTATAACAATATATTAACGTTAATAGGACAAATTAATCAAAATGGAAATATTCTTTTTTTTTAATACGACTTTTTAATGTGGAAATGACGTCATTACTTTGGTGGTTTTTTAACTAATTTACCACGTTTTTACACGCTTTTATTTAACTCACACTGTATGATGTATCCGTCAAATCTTGCATTGTTACAAAATTTCAGATCCATCGAATGTACTGTAATTAAATAAATGCATTTTTTAGTTTATCTTTATATATAATCTGTATCCGTGCTATTCTTGACTTTCACGTGAATGTCACCGGAGTTCACCACCAGCCATCGGTGACCACATTCCAGGTGTTAAACAGCTCAGTAATACGAAACTAAATCTAAATTGACATGATAATACAAGAGGAACAACTGGAATTTGTGTAGCCTAGTTTGCCGAATTGTTAACGTAATGGATTTTCGACCTAGAGGTACTGGGTTCAATTTTCAGTTGGGGAAACTGTTTTTTTTTAAATACATAAATTTGTAATTAATAATCTATCATTTTACCACTATCACATTTAAGTTATAGACAACAAAATTATGTCGAAAAATTGATTAAAAAAACTTTGATACTAGAAAGTAGAATATAAAATATTTAAAAAAAAATTTTTTTTTAAAAAGCACACGCTTTTATTTACATATAGAAAGTGCACTAAAAGCAGAAAATAAAAAATTTCTATGAGATCAGTTAAAATGACTGAATCTATTCACTTCACATAAAAGCGTGGGGCTTTTTTTAAAGATAAAGTTTATCTTTAAATAGTATCTGTATCTGATCAAGGACACACAAATGATTAGGTATTGCACGTATTGCATACTGACGATTGCATTTGTTAAATCCACATCTATAAGTAAAGAGCTGTCCTCAGATCACGTTTGTGTTATTTGTGACCTTATGTCGGTTCCTCCCCAACTTCCAATGAATTCACAAATGTTTGATTTTTTTTGTGTTTTTTTTTAATTTAAAAATTCTCCTTAAATATTAATCAAAGCTGTCATTGCAATCTCCTATGTATCATTTTAATACGTTGATACTGGCGATAAAGGTTAAGAAAGTGTGAGATATCGTTTTATTTTATTCCGTTACGTTATCCTCTTATCTTATCTTATCAGATACAGGTAATCCTACTATAAAGAAGATTATTGCGTCCTACTCTTAACTATGTTTTGTTTTTAGTCCTGCATTCTTATTAGAGATTTTAATTCTGATAAAGTGTTTGTTTTCCTGGTTTCTTCAGGCAACCCATTCCATGCCCAAATTCCGGACGTGAAGAAAGAAAATGTGTATGTATTTGTTCTTGCATACGGAATAAGAAATGTGTTTTTATCCTTATGTATATCTGAGGGTTGTTTTAAGTTATCTTTGTATTATTACATGTGTAAATATGTTTTAATAATGTAATGTTTTTAACAATTTCATTCGCTTATAACGTTTACTTTGTTTGTTGAATGAAAAGAAGTGCGTTGAAATAGATAAACCAGTTTTATAATCTACAGGATTGCTCAAGATTTCTATATACGTTAAGCGATTACGATAATCGGAATTAGTTTTTACCACGATTCCACGGTAGGTGAACATATTTAGAACAAATGCCCACGATGATTGGAAATTTTACTTGAAACATACTATTCACCTTGCCAAGCATGTATTCAACAACTTCCAAAAGTTTCATGGCTATCAGATGTGTGGTGTAGCAATGCAGCATGAGATAAATGACGAAATTCCTTTTAAAAAAAAATAAACAGAGTATAAGGGAAAACAATTGTATATTATGTAAGATATAGAAATTGAGCTTTTGATTTATCTCGACTTTATACTCCTTTGTGATTCAGAAAATAAATGTTTTGCAATCTTGAATCGTTGTGTGTGTGTTTCAGTGTATTTATGTGTATCAGTGTGTGTGTATTAGTGTTTGACTTTGTGTGTGTTTATCAGTGGGTTTTTGTGTGTTTTAGTGTATGTATGTGTGTTTCAGTGTGTGTGGAAATTACAGCTGGGGTATTATTAACTTTGATGAAATCTCAAATTTAAATATGGAATCATAGATAAGTATTGGATAATGTTTAACAACTTTCATAATGCATACTATATTATAAAAATATGCATTTAAGTTTTGCATTTGTTACCCTAATAATGTCATGGGTACCACAAACCGAGTTAGGTCGTATAAGGGGGATAATTTATTGCAATTTTTTCACTTGAAACATGTTGATGTTACATTAAGACATTGTCAGAGACTAAAAAAGAATACAGATATACAGCTTAGAAAGTAAACACATAAGTTACAGTGAACGACATGCCCAGTGAATTTAAGTATGATGATGAATTGGAAGATAAGTGGCATGATCTAAAAATATATATGTTGGAAAAAGCAAGAACAAAAATTAAACAAGTAATAAAAACTCGATTGAGTATTAAATGGTGCTGCTGGCTGTGGATCTCGCATGTCTTTTATTCAAGGGAAATCATTCTACATTAAAAGTAATTTCAAATCAGTAATTCTGAAAGTAAACAAACAATGACGTCATATCCCCTCTTGCTACATCACACCAAGAATGTGTAAATAAAATGCGCACCAGGCAACAATCTAACAAAAGCATTCACAAAGCGGAAAACCCCCATTCACTATTATCTGGATTACATTAAAAGTCATTTCAAATGAATAATTATAAAATTAAACAAAACAATTGCTTTCTGCTAAAATTACTGAAGTCGAACTTAGGGTCACTTCCCCGAAAAAATTCCTACAACATTGTTCTAAATATTATTAGAAATCCTTTGACGTTTGTTTTAACTCAATAGCTGTTTTTTTCAGTTTTTATTTTTTTTATTTTCCAGGAAATCTAGTAAACGTTTTCAGTATATTTTTTTGGCCCTTTCACATCTTTGAGACCTCCTTAATATAATTGCAAGACCAGAACCCTCTATCTGGTTTGGTTCAGGAGGAGTTGTCGGATCAAAAGTTACAGACATTTCAAATATATAAACGCAATTTTTCCTCTGGGTAAATTGCGTTAAAATAAGTAATTGGTGATAGCTGCTCCCCCATTAGACCTTTCTTCTGGATTCAGCCGATTTATATATCAAAGGAAATAAGCGAATTTATAAGTGTATACATTGTGCGAAGCCAATTTTACCATATTATTATATGCTTATTAATTATTTACCTACATTTACTTAAGCTTATATAATAGTTATATAGCTTAGCTTCATTAAAAAATACATATTTGGATATATTCGTAAATTTCGAGCTACATAGTTTGACTGGGTGCATTTAATCTTTCAGTTGGTATTATATTCTGTTCTCTATTACATTGATATGCATTTTTAATATGCATGAAACGAAAACTTTTGAACAATATCAATCTATAATTAATATTTTTAGTTCTATCTGTCTTTCTTTTAGGTAGAAGTTTAATGTAATACTCTTCAATGTTGGGCGCGAGACTTAGTTCTTATATTTGAGGTCCCTTGACCATTTGTTTGTGGCTGGTAGACAGATACGACTGACCATTGTTTGTGGCTGTAGACATATACAATTGAACATTTGTTTGTGGCTGGTAGACAGGCACGATTCAGTGATCAGTTTAAAACGACTCCATCATGGGGTCGATATACAAGTTCAAAAACTCTCGTCCTTGGTCACTAATTATAGCGTCCATCAAGTAAAGACAACAATTATCAAAGTTCTGAAAAATTAATTCTAGCCTGTCACTTTTATTAGGAATAGCTGTTTGTTGAGTTCACTAGGAGATATGATTAGTTGCTATTACTATAAACATGTTTTTGGTTTACTATGATGTTCATAGAAGAGAACCAATGATATCATTACTGGCCAAGTAGGAAACTTTCACAAACTTCTGGTTAGCCGTTAGTTCTCTTGCTGTGTTTGGTATGTAATTAAACCATTTTACTGACTTTGAAAAGTTACGTAGCCTTGTTTTCCTTTCACTTCCAATTAAACTGTACTTTTTTAAAAGATAATTTAGAATAGTTTATATTGACAAATAAATTAAATAATAAACGCTCTTTATTTATAAACTATTAGTCGCTCAATATTAAAAATCTTAAATGACGTCATCAGTTCTAATATTCGCTATAAGTTTGTGGAGTTTTTTATATATTTCATGTTTTTCTGTACTCTATATTTTAGTGATCATATTTCTATACACCCTCTGGTCAGTTACGATAATCTACACACACGTATTCTTTCTGTATCTAAGATCTACATTAAAACAGTCAGTGAGTGTTTATCTTTCTGTATCTAAGATCCACAGTAAAACAGTCAGTGAGTGTTTATCTTTCTGTATCTAAGGTCTACATTAAAACAGTCAGTGAGTGTTTATCTTTCTGTATCTAAGATCTACATTAAAACAGTCAGTGAGTGTTTATCTTTCTGTATCTAAGATCTACAGTAAAACAGTCAGTGAGTGTTTATCTTTCTGTATCTAAGATCTACAGTAAAACAGTCAGTGAGTGTTTATCTTTCTGTATCTAAGATCTACAGTAAAACAGTCAGTGAGTGTTTATCTTTCTGTATCTAAGATCTACAGTAAAACAGTCAGTGAGTGTTTATCTTTCTGTATCTAAGATCTACAGTAAAACAGTCAGTGAGTGTTTATCTTTCTGCATTAGGAAACCATTTCATTCTTTTTTCTTCATATAGCAATGATATGGTGGCAATCAAAATACACAGGAGATTGGATATATATATATTGATATATAAGAGTTGTATGGTTAACCGACAAAACGGCCCCGTACAAAACAGCCCCGTCATGACTGTCCCGGTCAAAACGGCCCCGGTCAAAATGGCCCACATCAAAACGGCACTAGTCTAAACAGTTTCGACCGCGGTCGTTTAGACAGAGGCCGTTTTCACCTTGGAGGTTTTGACGGGCAACGTTTTAGTATGTATGTAAGAGTTGTGTGTCTGTTTGGGTTGTCTGTCACTCTTAAGTTTTATCCTATTTCAAGTGTTGATAGTCTATACGATTTTTGTTATTGTTAAGGTTGTCTTTCTGTCAAAGATGTCTGACTAAACATACTCTCTGCACAACTCGCTGTACAACAGCTCGACATACTCTCTGCACAAGTTTCTGTACAACAGCTCGACATACTCTCTGCACAACTCGCTGTACAACAGCTTGACATACTATTGTATTTCACAATCATGGTCATCGGTCCGACCGGGCCGTCTTGGGGGCTACGCTCAAATCTCCTCTCTGAATGCTATCACAACCCGTTCTCTACTGACCTATTGCATGCCCTTTGACCACACACTCACTTGAGAATTTAGAATAAATAGAAGTAAAAAAAAGATTTTTAAAAAACCACGTTTTTAATAAGCGGACTAAAAAGAAGGAAATAATTTAAAACTTATTAGTTCAAGTACTTCGATTTAATATGAATAAAAACGTGGGGTGGGTGTTTGGTATAAAAATTAAAGATTTCTAATTTAGAAAGCAAAAGAGAGATCTATAAGTGAGAGAATGAGTGAACCGCATATGTTAAACCTCATAAGTTGTAGCGCCACATTTTTAGTCATATTAAATCGAAGTACTTGAACTAATAAGTTTTAAATTATTTCCTTCTTTTTAGTCCGCTTATGAAAACGTGGTTTTTAAAAATCCTTTTTTACTTCTATTTATTCTACTATATGCTATCAGTCATGGAATACATTTTTTAAAAACCTAATAACAGAATTAGAATTATGGTTATTTCAACAGCTATAGCCAATCAAAATATTAAACATTAGGTTTATCGAAAGGTCAAGTTTGATGCGACAGAAATGCAAAAGCTCTATTTTTAACGTTAATCAATGAGGGGTTCAAGGTAGGATATTTTTGATGTATCAGAACGTTATATTTAACTAAATTGTATGCTTACATCAATTTGTTTTTTCAAAAAAGCTTTACTGCAGCTTTCTATTGAAAAAGTTAATCATTATTAACAGGGGCTTGTTACAATTAAAACAGAAAAGAGTATGAATGAGCGAAGAAAATGTGACAACAATACAGTGTTTGAATAATTTGAAGTATGGCTTTATTTTATCACCAGGAAATAACATTTTATCTATGTGTCTTCTATGTAATAAAACAATGTCAAATGATTCAATGAAACCTTCGAAGCTTAAGGGACATTTAATAAAAACCAGAGTGACCCAAAAAAGATAAGAATTTAACGTTTTTCAAACCGTCAATGTAAAATATTTGAAAACACCGGCACTGCAACAACTCATAGGGACAACATCTAAGTGAGATGAAGATGGACTGCGAGCTTCTTATAACATTAATACATTTCTTTATTGATTGCTGTTGATTGCACAGTCCTCAAAGACGTACACTATTGGTGAAGAACTTATTTTACCAGCTGTGATTAAGTTAATATGCTTAATGTTGCTCAACCCAGCTTTAACGTTATAAAATAATTGTAATGAGTACAAAGAAAGATTTACGAAATGGCTCCGTGCTCAGACAATTCTTAATGTGAATACTCGAAAACATATAATTTACATACAGCTTGACTTAAGACTAGTCCACTTTACCAGGAAACAAAGCTTTACTTTTGCTTATAAGATTTGTAAAGAGGAAATATTTTGCCAAGAACAGTTATTTGATAAAGTTTGTAAACAGATACAAAAGGTAGAAACGTATTTAATGAATATTAAAAATATTTTTCGATTTTAAAGCTATACCCTTGACTAATATCATTTCTGTTGCTACTGTGTGGTGACCCCGGCAATGGTAGGAAGATACCGAGTCTTTGTGGCATATTTAAATATTCTGTAAAAAATTACATTATGTCATCATCAACACCACTTAAGTCGCAAAAAATCATAGAGATTGTTTGCATGGACGCCTACAGTATGTCATTACAGCAGTTAATAAAATCAAAAGGAATGCCTTCAATAAGAGATATTTGCTAAACTTGTTTTGTTGAAAATGACGAAGACTATAATCGTTTACTAAATAACTTAACACAGAAGTACGTTGGTTATCTAAAAGTGCATGTTTACATTTTATGCTCTCTTTGATTCATTGGTGGAAATCCTGGAAAGCAAAGACAATGATTTGCGACAAACTTTAATAATAAAAAAATTGAAATGTATATAGCCAATATTACTGATTTATTTGCTAAGTTTTACGAAGCTAATTTGTACTAAGGTGTGACCAATTAAAATTAATCTTTACTAGAAGTAGAAGCGTAAGAGGAGAATGTTGTCAGTTTCAAATCTTTAGAAATCGCAAAATAGAGATAAAGATTTTGCTGGCTTACTGTCCCTGTCAAAACATAACGACTCTTCATGCACACCTTAACAATATATTTGAAGACACTCTTCACTTGGATATTCCCGACTGTTGAACCCGTTTGCGGTTGGAAAAATTCAGATAATAAAGCAGAGATGAATCCATACTATACAGGAGAAGTTTATTGAATTATCCACAATGATTAACTCAAACCAAAGTGTTGAACAAGGATATCACATATTATGGTTACCAAAACAGATCTCAAGTTTATATCCCGCATTATGGGTTATTGTAAAGAAGTTTTGTTGACTGCTTTACTGTCTTCCTATTTGGTAGGGCAAGGATTCAGTGCTGTTTGAAACCTACAGAAATTATTGCTCAGTGGTGATTTTCGTTGCTATCACATAAACATTGAGTCAGACATAAATAACACTCATAAAATTTCATCACGTTGATCCAAGTTATTAATTATGTAAATTTTATTTTAAACAAAAGTCTAATTTCAATAAATAATTCATCAGCAAATATTCATATTTTTATTTGTAATTTTTGGACTATGCATTTATGTCGCTATTTTGAGCTTGTGGGGTCCGTGGGAAAATTTACTATAAAAGTCCCTTGGTCAAAATTTTGAGAACCCACTGGTCTAGTCTGTCGTAGAGCGTAGGACCTCTAGTATGTATTTAAGTTTAGGACAGTGTGTCGCCTCCAATGTTAGTCTGTGTATAGTTAAACTGATGAGGCAATTATCTTACATTCTTTATAGATAATGCAAGTTCTCTATCCATTCTGGTACAAAACATATACTTTTTTTTAATTGTCGTTTTCTGCAACTTTTAACAGTATTTGATTAAAAATTTAAAATAATGGGTTTCTCGCATAGAACAAGAATGTAACGTGATTTACTCTTTAAACAGTGCGACACTCAATGATCCATTCAACTTTTAAACGTTAACATCAAGCCTAAGTATTTTAAACGCCCTTGTTTCAGTTAAGAAGCTATTGTAGATAAATTTAAATATTTTACATTTGCTACTTGTATATAATTCGAAACGTCAAATTTTGATTTGCCTCTTTTATGTCTCTTGGCCAGCATTAGGAATCACTTACGAGTCGTAGGGAACAAATTAAGAGCACAATGATGACACAACTAATGGAGCTACCATTGGAACTAAACGTAGATGCCAATATAGAGGATACGCGATCTGATGGATGGCACGTAGTCGAATTCTATACATTAAAGAGTACCTAGTGATGAGGAAGTGACATACAGTGTTAACACTCATTCGTTAATTATCGGCACCACAGACATCTGAAATCCACGATGCCCGTTATGAGTACACTCAATCCACAGAAAAGAATATGTCAAACAATCTGAAAGATCCTCATGTTTATCAAAAGTTCCTCAGTAAACGTATTAAAGAACTGACTGAGTTGAAATTAAAACACCCATTTCAATTTATTAAACACATTCAGACAATTGATCAGTTTTAGTATAGTCAAAAGAAATAAATATACAGGATAATAATATATGGAGACATCAATAAAAAAATAAATACTAAACCTCAAACATGTATTATTTTATAAACCCCATATCACTATACAGCCAGATTATTGTAAGATGAATAATACGACCCTTAATCTCTGTCACATTATCCACAAACTATATTGTTTTCGCGCGCATAGACCACAAGTCAAAAACATAAAAATAAATGAGCTTTACTAGTTAAAAAATTGAATTATATACGTAATTACATTTTGAATAACTACACAATCAACAACTACATTTTTAATTACAGTCTAAATTATTTTTTATGAAAAATACAAGAAATGAAAGCTCGAATGAGTATTTGAACGCAATTTCCAACAGGAAGTGCGTCCTACACATATTCCGAAATTATTTCAGATTGTAATTAAAGTCGAATCAAAAAGTAATTCTGAAACTAAACACATATACGTCATTTTCCCTCACGCTACATCACACCAAAAAATGTGTCAATATAATGCGCACCACGCAAACATCTAACATTAGCATTCACAAAGCGGGAAAACCCCATTAACTATCATACAGGATGGCATTAACAGTTATCTCAATTCAAAAATTTTGACACTGAACAAAACAATTGCTTTCAAAAATTTCTTCTAAAATTACGGGAGTCGATCGAAAAGTGATTTTAAAAAAAAATCTTCTCCAAAAATTGTTCTAATTATTATTAGTTATTGTTTAACGGTTGTTTCAACCCGATAGATGTTATGGTTGGCAAGGAATTGACAAAATAATGATAATTTTTCGGGTTTTTAAATTTTTTAGATTTTCCTCGAAATCCAGTAAACCTTTTCCTTATTTGTTTGGCCGGTGCACATCCTTGGGACTACATTAGCATATTTGCAAAAGACCCGAATCCTCTATCTCGTATGGTTCTAGGAGAAGATGCATGTGCAAAGCGTATACAGACATATGATCTATAAACGCATTTTTCAAGGATATGCAAGTTAAAAATACTAGTATAAATAATTAAAAAGAGTAGAATGACTGAAATATATATATGTTCTAAGTGACACGTTCGTAACCACGAAGCAGATGTAAGATCTGCGGGATCGTCGGGCGTAGCCACGCAGGACTTGCCCTGTGACTGTAACATTCTATATTAACATACGAATTCCTCTTGAGTGCGGTATACATAAAAAATACTCGACATATTCCGCTCTAAAGCAGTCATTCATCGACAACTTCATTTTGATCTCAATGTAAAAGTGTACGAACATACTGGTTAATCACTCTCTAGTTAATCAAACCCAATTATAATTTTCAATGTACTGTCCGTGACGCTACCTAATTTAGAAAGCCAGCTGAGCACCGACTAAACAGCATCAGCACCAAAGCATCTATAAAGGGTGCACGATAAAGATGCACATGTAACATAAATAGTTATATGACGTCCATTTTCATAGTTCATATTTTAATTTTGGAAAAGGGGAACAATGTAAAAAGAGATTTGATGATGGTTAATTATACAATATAAAAACAACCCCTATTAGCCTATTAAAATAATTTGTGTATATTCAGAAGTTGAATATTTCGATATTTATCAATCAAGAAAAATTAGTTGCGGCTTTTGAAAATGTGCATTATTTCAAATAAAATAGATTTCAGCTGGAAACATCCGCCATTTTTGAGGCGGTGTTATCAGCTAGTCAATGGATAAGTTAGTGTTGTTGTCCTGTCATTGTCTGTCTGTGAGTAGTAGTCTTTTTGATATTTTTGTCTGTCATTTATTGAGAGTTGTCTCATGTTTGTGTTCACTTTGTAATGATGTTGTCCTATTGTTATGTTGTCTGTTATAGTATTAGTCTAATTTTAAAGTTGTCTTTTGCATTTCCTAAATTAATGAGATAACTTAGATGTTAGTATAGTATGTATGTAAATTTGTTCTGTTTATGTAGTGTTGTCGGTCTGCCCGTAAGAATTGTGTGATCGTAGTGTTGTCTGTCGGTCTGTGGGTTGAATGCGTCTTTTTTTTGTATTGCTAGCGTGTTAGTTTGTGGTAGGTAGGTTGAATGATTGTATTTGTTTTTGCGCCAGTAAATTATATAATACAAAATTAATACAATACATAAAATACGTTCAACATATTTAAATGGAAATAAAAATCATTGTCTAAGTTTCAACTCACATAAACATAAATGGGACAATTAACAATTAAAACTTCGTTCTATTACCTTGACGTGCAGTGAAATATCTCTGAACGCCGCACTAAAAAGCACTGCTATCGATATACTTTATATGAGGTATGTAATTATGAAAACATTAAGTAGAAGTATTATATCAGAATATCATTACTTATTTACTTTAACATCGGTTAATATATCATTTTTAAATTTCTAAGAGTCATAATGATTATATTATTAGTGTATGTGATTACATTTGGTATCGCATGTAACAAATATTATTAACAGAAATGTTTAATTGAAATGAAAAAAACATTATTAATATCTTAGTAATTTCAAATTTATAAAAGTATACAACGACCGATCATTTATTATTTTGCTAATAAGTAGCATCTGCGAAGCTGGTCTGCGTTGTTGGACAGCACTGATGTTTAATATACAGTGGCAAGCGCCACTTGACATCGATCACTTAAACACATAAAGATAACTAGAGACATCAATATTAATGAATCGCTGCTTGTGAGATTTCTCCGACGACCAGTATAGTTACAGATAGATGTTCGTTAATCGTCTCAAACAATATATCATGTCACTAGTTCATTTCTTTGATAGTCTTTGATTTATATGTACACATATGTATCAGAGCAAAAAAGGTGTCCTTCAAAACTCAACCGATTTGCAACATAAAATACTTTTTCGACACGACACAACGCGGCCACAAGATGCATGGGCATTCATCATTGCTATGTTACTTACCATATTTCAATCATGACTACAAACTATTCAATGAGATAACTTATTAAAGCAAAACAAAGTAATCCGCATACTTATGCATGAACACGAGACCAAGCATAACTGATATGCAATAACTAAAGTAATCACAGAACTCGTGCGACATACAAACTCCAGCATCTGGATATTTATAATAAGTATATACGAACTGTGCATGTAGCACACAACCATCTCTGATATGATACTAAATAGAAATACGAACTGTGTCTAACACAAGACTACACATCTGATTTTATAATAAAGTAAATACGAACTGCTGCATACACAAACCAGCATCGAATTTTAGAGTAATCAAGCGAACAGTTGCTACACAAACCAATCTAATATTATAGTAATTAATTCCGAACATGTGCGCTACACAAACCAGCCCGAATCTGAATTTACTAATAAAGAATACGAACTGTGCTACATGACAACCCAGCATCTGAATTTAGCATAGAAGTCCTACGAACTTGTCGACACAAACCAGCCCCATCTGCTTTTATAATAACGTAATACGAACTGTGCTACACAAACCAGCATCTGATTTTATAATAAAGTAATACGAACTGTGCTACACAAACCAGCATCTCGATTTTATAATAAAGTTATACGAACTGTGCTACACAAACCAGCATCTGATTAATATAAAGAATATTCGTGGAGAGAACGAACTACAATGAAAAGAATGAATTAAGTGAACATGGCATCAATATGTTGATAATTAAATGTTATAAGGTGAAAGACATTTCTTTTATTCTACTTAAGCATTGCCAGAAATGATAACTATTAATGTTTATGCATACGCGTGGTGCTCACAAATGACTGGTGCCAAAAATGAATAACTGATTACTTTCTAAAGATTTAGCACATGAATACTTTTAAGAAAAACTCAAACATCAATGCAATTTGTATAAGTTTATTTTTTTTTTTAAAAAATGAAAATACATTACTATAGTAATAATCGTATCAGATAGCCACACATATCTTGTGCACCAGCGAAGAATGCCTAAAGGGTGGTTCCCCTGCATATTTAAAAAACGTGATTTTAAGTGCCGAATGCATTAACACAGTACACGTATCATCCATCGTCAACATGCCCAGTTCACAGTATCATCAATCGTACACATCTGGTTTGGCAAAAAATGTAAGTGAAAGACCACACCCTAACTACTTCATTACAAAAAGGTATCACGAGATATCACAAAAAATTCATAAACTAAAACACTATATGACGCACACTTAAACACCTTTGTAGTAAAAAACAATGAAAATATTTTGATTGTTCTTTTAAATTACTGCTCAATACAGAAGTTCTGTTGATTTATAATGCTGAGCTAATAATTTCTTGTGCAGAGAGATCTATGAAAGAACAAAAAAAAATTAATTCTTAACGTTAGCAAGTTAATCTAAATCAAAGTAACATCGCTTCACGCCACCTAAATTTGAATATGAAAACTTTAAAAAAAGTCATTTTATTACGGCTTAAGAACATTTGATGAATTTTGATAACAAAAAATGTGTATCTTCATTTTGTGAAAAAAAAAATCTGCACA
>CALYLW010001385.1:0-142914 GCA_944989445.1 Ampullaceana balthica | reverse complement strand
AGTGACATGTCATAGAAGTACAAGACTTGAATAACGTGATTAGATGTTATTATGTTATATAAGTATTAAAGTTTTGAACTTTCTTTTTTTATCGCCGCCTTGCTTAGCGTTTACAAAAGAGAAACAAACAAGGCGTTAAAAGGGTTAGATACACATGAATGGGTTAGATACACATGAATGTTTTTTAAAAATGCAGTTGACGCAGTTATGGGATGAAATACCACACGTGCAACTGTGACACAATTCGGAATACGACGCATAATTTTGAAAACAATCTTTTTACAAATAATTCAAATATGCTTCTACTGCCAATTTGCAACCAAGTTACTAGCAAGCCCTGCTCTTATCTTATCGAATCTATTACAGACACTACTTCTATACAGAAGATTATTGCGTCTTAGGTATATGAATATGTCTAGTCTTGCATTTATGCCATGGTATTAAAGCTGAACAAGAGAATTTGTTTACAAATTAGTTAGATGCACACTCTCAAGTGTTAAGTGGACTGAAATTAGCCAATGTGAAATTATTAACCTATGAGGTGGCGGTATCCTAAACAAAAGTATCCTAAACTTGGCAAAATAAGAAAGCAGCAGGTCAATATTGCTTTGTTGCGTTGGACAAAGACATCCTCAGTCCTCAGTTAATGGATTCTATCTGGTTATAATCATAGGTTGAATAGATTTATTTGAAAGCATTTTCTTAAAAAATAACTAAACCATTTTTTTAATTATATACATTTTTACTAATTTAAAATTTTACATGTTTCAGGAGAGCGGTGCCGATTTAGGGCCAGGAGCGCCAGTACGGATTAGCAAAAGGTACCTCGAAGAACGCAGCGGACGCCAGCTCTGAGGAAACCTTCCAGTGGGGGTTGCACCCTAGGTAGGTCATTGATGATCCCCCGCATAGCGGCGATCCTAACCATTGAGACTCGTATGCTTTGCCGGGGTGGCGCCGAAGTGGTAGCGGGTCGTAGTAAGGCAATTCCACCCCTCCTTGTGAGGTCAACTTAGTGGGAGACATCCTCGACTTTCTGTCTTAGATGCCCAGGTGGCCGCTTCAGAAGCGACCGCTCCGGGGGGGGTTTTCCCAGCTGTCAACGTCCTTTTCTGGGGGAGGGGGCCAGATAGCTGGGAGGGTCTTCCAGGAAGACCCATGAAGAGCACTAGGCTCGGGGCTTCTGATTTTCTTCCACATGTAGGATTAACATGTTTCAGGAACATGGATTATTTTTTTTCTAATTTTGGTTCTATGGGTATACAAGGACTCACTGAGAATCTTAACTCCTTTTCTTAGTCCAAATTCAGCATTTAATTTAGGTGGGAGCATTTTATGAGATAAGCAATGTCCTAAAAGAAATAATTTGTTACAGTTAAACATAATTTCACTTATGTTCAGATTTGGCTGTTTATTTGAATTATTTACGTATTGTGTATGCTGTGCAATTTACGTCAAAATCTAAAAACTATACTATAAATTGTCTAAAAATGTTTTTCAGAGATCAGATATTAAACATAGTGTTATTTTTTTTTCAAAAATATTTGTAATGAGTTTTTTAAATTTCAAATAAGGACCACGGAAAATCATTGTCTACTTGGCATTAATTAGCAGATAATTTGATTTTCACATGTTGCCAGCTCAAAAGAAGGAATCCACAAACATGTCGATATTTTTGCACCTGATAGTGAAATATTATATTTTTAAAAAGAAAAAGTGATATTAAGTACGTATTTTATGTTTATTGTACTGATGAAGGCATTAGCCGAAACGTATACTGTCGTGTTAGTTTAATAATAAAGCTCAAAATTTGTTTTCATTACACAATTTGTTTGTGTTTTTCGTATTTTAAATTAAGTGCATTTTCGCTTTACTTCTTAATACTTTAATTTTAAAACAGAGATCTGTTTATAAAATATAAAGTCAAGTTTTGTGACTGAAGTAATCTATGAGTTTTTGTTAAAAGGCAAATTTTAGGAATTGTTAAATGAAATATTTTTTTAGTACAAAACATGGATATAAAAACCTATTTGATATGCTGAGATCTTTGGACCTCCATGTTTGGTCAAAACTCTTCAATTTGAGAGTGGTCTGAAGGTTGTGACCAAAATGATGTGCATGTTGTTCAGATGATAGGAGGCCTACACAATCTTGCAAATTTTTAATAATTTATTATGCAGAATGTTAGAAAGCTTAAATTATAAATACTAAATTAAAAAAAAAGACTGGCAATATTTTTAAAATACACTTTATTAACATATTCATTTAAAAAATAACTGAGGATAACACATTGTGTAATAAATAATGATGAGTTTTATGACAGTATGTCGCACAATAAATAAACACATCTTATGTCCAACTTATACAATCCATGAATATATACACAATAAAGTTATAAGAATGTACAAGTAAAATTATCAGCCGACAGTTGCCACACAAACCGATTAAATTATTCTCTTTCTCAAAGCGATTGATGTTTCTAAACTTGGTTCCTTACATTTGCTTTCAGGTTAATCATTTGTCATCAGGGGTGTTGAGAACAGGAGTATCATTCCAACATGTGAACAAAAGGTCAATATTTAACATGTAGTTTAGCTTTTAAATAAGATCCCATAATCCTCCACAAACTAATGGCTTCAAGAAGGTGAAAAATTCTGCTATGATTGGCCTAAAATACAGACAATTTTATTCTGTGTAGCAACCATAAACACACATACCAAAGTTAAATATCAATGATCAATGGGAAAAAATTCAAATTATTAAGAGAGATGTTTTTGTTTTGTTTTATTAATGTTGGATGCTTTACAAATATATCATTGATCACAATAAGATGTATAATTATGTTTTCACATGGAGACAAGGACAATATGAATAAATATTTTGAAAATATTCTGTTATTACCTGAAATGTATCCAAAAATATTAAAATAGAATAGACCACACAGTAAATAGTACACAAGGGAGATATTTGATACGTTTCTCATTATGAGACAAAATGTTTTATAATAAATACAATTTATTCAAGCATAAACATAAGATGACAGATGAAAAATAAGAATTCTTCAAAGTTTGAAAAGGAATCCGTTGATATGATTGCAATTGCTATGTGCATGCTTTCCAAAAAAAATTTTTTTTTGTCTTAGAAAAATTTGTTGTATACGAATTTTTTTTTGGATAAATGTGAATCCTATTTAATGCCAAATTATTCACAATTTAAACTTTTTCTTTGAAATTTATGTTTTTAAAAAAATTATTTAAATTTTAAACTATTTATTTTAATGAAGAAAGTAAGAAAATTTACTTTTTCTTCATCAGTATAAAAGTTATATAGATTCATTATAGAAATAAGAAGCAATTTTTTTTAAAGCAGTCAGTTTTCAAAAACATGACATCCCAGAGACAATTAATATTTTATGCACAAAATTTGCATATATAAACGACAAATGTAAAAATATAAGTATAAAATGTAGAGATATAAATAATGGGTTATATTGCTTGTATTTTTTTTAAAACTTAATTTATTTTTATGATGGATTTCTTTACAAAATTAAATGACATTAAATAAACAAGAAATCATTGAAAGGTTATACATTCCAATAGTGTTTCATTTTCAATATGATGCATAATGGAAAAATGATATAATATTTTAAAAATAACTCTTTTTTTTATCTCTTGTGAAAAATATTTAGAAGTATGTTTCTTAAATTATTGGCATGTATTTTACAATACTGTTTCAAATATGCAATTATTAAAATGTGTATTCTATATAACAGGCAAATAATTTTAAGCAAGGCACAATGGATTTTGGAAGATATTTTTTTTTAATCATTGAAACAGCAGTGCAAAAAAACAACACAATACTTAATTAACCACTGGCCAAGGTGTATATGTATAAAT
The DNA here is from genome assembly GCA_944989445.1 of Ampullaceana balthica. NCBI lineage: Eukaryota > Metazoa > Mollusca > Gastropoda > Lymnaeidae > Ampullaceana > Ampullaceana balthica. The sequence continues at coordinate 139,018 of CALYLW010001385.1, read as the reverse complement.
ATATCCCTGTTTTATCATATTTGAAAGTGAAAAATATTTTTGCTTTTGTGAATATAAGATGTTGGCCTACATGAAAGAAAATGACTTGAGATTTTATGTTGTTGAACCAATATGAAAGGAAATGACTTTAGACCAAGCCAAATTTACTCCATACGTAAGTTTGAGATAAGTCCAATGGCAAGGAATGACCATGAGTTGTACCAGACAAACCCAATCAAAATGAATTACAGTGACTAAGAGATGGACAACAAAGATGAAATAAAAATAGAAAGGATTTTGGTAAAGTAAAAAAAAACAACAAAAAAACTGACAGCGACTTTGGCTAGTAGAGTTTGATGAGATCAGGATATATTTTATTTTTGTTTTGGAATTACAAATGATTTAAAAACACCATAAAATAATTTGATAAAGAGAAGATAAATGTGAAAGAACACTAGGAATACAAAGTTCGAGTCCGTCACTCTGTGCCAAAGTTATTGTAGAAAAATTGGTGAAGAATATGATTTATAAAAATGTATAAGAAGACTTAACAATTTAGAAATAAACTCAATCTGAATAACAAACTGGGGAATATTGTATGGAGAATTTTGACAAATTTTGTGGGAAAACAGAAAAAATTGTATCACAAGAATGTTATCTCCTGAAGACCACATTAAATAAATACATTTTTTAAAAAATCACATCTTTACGTATCCCTGAATTGTGTTGTTCTTTCCTTTTTCTTTTAATTGATAGAAAGGGGTATGGGGTAGAAAGCATTGATCAAAATCTGTATTCAAAATATTTACCTTTCAACACATTTTATAAAGGGCTCTTAAAAATATTGCACAGGAATTATTTCCCCTGCAAAACTGGAGACATCAACAGAAATTCATGAAACATTAAAATTAATTAGGTTAAAACCATTACGATTTAACATAATGATACTGGAAAATTTGAACACTAAGAAATGAATAAATGCAACCAAATTATATTTTTTACACAGACAAATGAATAGGTTCAGTTACATTAAACAAATTAACCGACAAAGTTTGTTTGTCAGGGCTATTTGAGTCTCCACATCAGACAGTCACAGAAATTTTCTTAAAACATACAAATATCCTAATCTGGTTGTAATAAAAGAGGAAAGAAGAAAATTAACTACTAGTTTTGATTATTTTGATTATCTGCTTTGAAAGACGAAGTTTAAAAAAAAATTTACAAACATTTTCTAAACATCTGATTCATTACACAGTCACTTTGCGTCTAATGATATACATCACAGTTTTTTGAGGACAATCAAACAGCAACACAGTTAATATACATTTGAAATATAAAAACACTTATAAAACATTCATCTGTAGTGTCAACAGTTTGTTGTGTAAATATTTCTTATGATTTTCTATTTTTAAAAAATGGAAGCATACCCGTATGTTATAGGCACAAGAAGTATGCCATTAACTTTGAAACTAGTCCTCAATTTATAACACTGGTATTAATGGTAATTAACTAGAGAGCTATCCCAGGAAATATGTCACAGATAATTTGTTTGAGGAACATCTAATCTGCATCAGTGCATATAAATTGCCTTTTGTATGTTTATTTTTAATACCAAGGGCCTGTTTTAAAATATTTCAGCTCTGAAGCTGGCTTAAACTAAATTTAACTCTTGGAAGGTTTAAATATTTATTATGTTGAAATAAAAATGTTTTAATGTGCTTATAAAGCTTTCAAGTCCAAATAAATATTGCTTTAGTTTCAGAATCCTGCAACTACGATTATTGGGTTGTAAGTACTAGTAAAATTACATAGAAATCTGTTCTTGTAAAACTTTTTTGGGAAAAAAACAACTTCATAAACAATAAAAGGTTAAATGTTCCCTTTATTTCCTTAAGATGAAATAACAAAAACACAGTTTCTGTAATCCCAGCAGAAGTGCTTCGAAAATTTGAGATTATGACCAGAGATGAGCATTTTCAATCAACAGCTTGTTATCAACAAATGAGTAACTCTCCACATATCACTATGCCTTTGAGTCATCTCCCTTGGCTTTTGTCTGTGATGACAAAAAATAATTTTTAATGTGAATGAAAAACAAAATAAATAAGCGATAGTCAACAATTTAAAAATGCATCATATTTCTACATAGTTCTGTATTTTAACACAAACATCTGATAAATTAATTTTATTTTTCTTTCGAGCTATCCATTGAACCAAGATAACAAAATTTGTGAAATCATAGTTCACGTTTGTGTGAATGTGGATTTAAAATGAAATACAGATAAACAAAAGCAATACTTTTCAAATGCCTGAGGAAAACCAAAACTTACAACAAATGCTGGATTTGGAGATGGGCTGTAGTTAGGTCTTTGAATCTCAAACTGAAATAATTTTCAAAAATAATAATTTCATACCTAAATCATTGAGAACTGTAGATAAAACTTTAAATTATTTTACAATATTTTTTTGAGTCTTTCAATTCTAAGATGATAAATAATCCTATATAAAATTTTATTCCCACACAAAAGCTTTAAAATAATATTTTTTTTCTCATTTATTGAATGAAAATTACTTACTCCTTTGTGAGGTTCCAGCAATGTAAACATATATTCCCAGGAAAAGTTTGAAGTTTGACCTTCAGCTGCTGCAGCTGAGAGTGAATGAAAAAGTTCACATTATGATATGAAAATATTTTGTTAGCTGTTTACTGCAGGTATTTAAAGAAAATGAATTATTGAATAGATGAAGAATATATGATTAGTTAAAAATATTAAAAAGAAGAAAAAGAAACTAATACGAAATAGGATCAAACAAATTGAGAACCAAATTCAGCCGTTTAACACATTTCTTCCCCATATTTATGCAATCAGTCCAGCTATTGTGTTTTAGTATATAACCTAGGAAAGCTTTATCCTGATTATAGATATTTTTCAGTTACTCACCTGGTCTTTCTGTACTAGTTGAGGCTGCCTGTTGTTCATACCATGCAGACCCTTTGAATTCTGACCTCCTCTTCTTTCCTTTGATCAATTTTCCATCTCTGCTGCTCTGACTGGTGCCAGCGTCTGAGTAGGCATCAGGTGTGTACAGAGACGGTGTACCCCAGGAACCTTTGGTGGCTATCTGGGTTGCAAAGATGCTTCTGAAAGGTGCATCTCTGTGAAAAGAACAAGTTTCATTTAAGGACTTTACCAGAGAGCAAAAAAAAATCTTGTGAGATTTACAACAGCAAAAGTAACTTCAGGGTCAGGGTTAGGTTAGGTCAGGGGTAGGGAAACTTTTTGTCTGAGAGAGCCATAAACACCACATATTTTGAAAAGTAATTCTGTGAGAGCCATACACAATATTTAAAACTAAAAATTCGAGTAAATATGTGCATTTTGTGTAAACATTAAAAGTACTATAATTATATCTCTGAATTCTTTTTTAATATCGTTATGCTGTTTTTTTTATATGCAATCACTATGTAGATCAAATAGTCTGAATAAACATTTTTTAAAATAAACTAATATTAATATGAGAGCCAGATGCAGCCATCAAAAGAGCCACATCTGGCTCACGAGCCATGGTTTCCCGACCCCTGGGTTAGGCAGTTCACTCCACCAGGACATTGTTGGGAGAAAAAATTAATTGTAATTTATCTTAGTTTTTAGTGTAATTTTCGTATGATAAAGATAAATTAATGTTTGGTCATTCATCTTTCTCTTTGCAAAAGTAAATATAAATATAATATGCATTAGACTTGAATTATGGGAATAGAAACATTTGTCTTATACTCTGCCAGCACAGGCTTAATGAGAAACTTTAAAATAATAATTTATCAAATATCATCAAAACATTTTTATTTTTAATATATATTTAAAAAAAAGAAATTTAAAAATGACAAAAAACAAAAATAAAAACCTGTCAATATCATTTTATGAAACTTCTCCATTGTTACTTTGTTAATAATAATTAATTAAAATTTAATTATGAGTTAGGACATAAAATGTCTGATTGTTTAAATGAGTAATTTGCTCCAAGATCAGAAGCAAAAAAAAAGCTAGGAAAATACTAAATTTGAATAAATTGAAGGATTAGCCTCGGCGCCCTTGGCAACTGCCCCGATGCCAAATCCTTGTTATGCCTCTGTCCAAGATGCTGAGTAATCTTCATGTGATGGCTAAGATGGCCATGCTGAATTTTGAGTGACCAACTAACTATATGTATAAAAGTGTCACATAGGATAGTTAAATATATTTTTAGCCTACCGATCTTCTGAAGGTGAGCTTGTCCTGGTATGCTTTGCTGATCTTCTCTTTACATAGCACCAGACACCCACAACAATGACGATCACCAAGATAACAAATAATGGTATCCCTACAGCAAGTCCGATGATCAAATCCTTGTTGTCTGTACTTTCACTTGGAATAGCTATACAAAAAAATATACAAGTTGGGCATTAGAAAATTTGGCTAAAGCAAATTGAAGGTGTCAAATAATTTTTCCTTTTGGTGCTATTGGCAGATTGATTTCCTTTAATGATAGTGAAATAAGTTGAATTGCTTTTGTGGATAAATTAAATGAAGAGTTAAGATTTAGTGTTAAGGATCCCTTTAGTTGTCTATTTTATTTTTAAAAATAATGACAAAAATGTTGATGTAAAAAAATACCAAACAGAGACCAAAATGCAATTATTTACCCTTAGGGGCCGTCCATAAATGACGTCACGTGTTTTTTGCAGATTTTTGACCCCCCCCCCTCGTCACGCGTCGTCACAAAAACTTAGACCCACCCCTCTAAAAATACGTCACAAATCTTTGACCCCCTCCCCCCCCCCAAAAAAAAACAGCCAAAAAAAACCCCCACTATTTTCTATTTGAAAATAAGTATGTTTCAAATCACTTTTATTGTCATTTAAGTATTTATTATTTATTTAGTGAAGATCTACATTGTAATATCACAACCCGCGTGAAGCATTTTTTAAAAAACGTTTAACCGCCTTCAGAAAACGAACTGTGTTAACATCCTTAGATTATATTTTATTTTAATGCATACAAATTAAACATTGACTATTAATCATCACGGTTAAACGTCTTTGTTTAGAAAAAGAAATTATTTAAAAATAACATTTTTAAAATGTATTTTTAAAAAATCCCTCAATTGACAGCAGTCCTATACTTAATAATATACTAGCAACAAGAAAGAAAAAGGTCGGCAAAAGAGGGAATTCTTAGGGGTAAGGCAGACTCATTTGGGACATATAACATCCACTACAATCCACTAGATATATTAAAATACGTCATGTGTACGTGTACGCTTGGAACATATGCCCATTATTGAACTGGTTCCTTCCAGAAAATGCATTTTTTAAAAATTTGACAACTATGTAGATTTCTTACCTACGTACTATACGAAGACACCTAAAATCTACCCTACTTTCATTTATATTGACACGAGTGACAATAATCTTAATCCACATGACTTGTCTGTATCAAGTATCCTTTCTGTGATATTTAAAATTAATGCCTTAAAAGCTGAGCTAAGAAGAAAAGTTGTTTTGTGCTCCTCTCGAATTGCGATGTCAAGAATTTGATGCATTCAATAAAGTTAATGAATACTTGACTAATTTTAAATGGGCTCATTTACCATTATATCTAGAACAGTGCTTCTCAAAGGTTTTAGTATGGCGGACCGGCAGGAATTTTTTCCATTGCACCAGGGACCGGTGCACTATTTTCCCTGCACTGACAATTTTTTTGGTCCTTTTTTTAGAACATCTGTGGACCGGCAGCGGATGGCCCACGGACCGGCACCGGATCAGCGGACCACCACTTTGAGAAGCACTGATCTAGAAGACTAGAATGGCCAGGGGCGTTTGACCAAAAACCAATCGAACAATTATATCAAACTTAAAATGTTTTTAATTCTATCAAATAGATTCCCTCCCCCCCTCCCCTTTTAAATAAAAAGGATATTCCGTGTCATTTTGACTGAACATATCTAAACATAATCCTATTCAGATCACTTTTAGACACTTGTCATGCTTGTAAAACTCACCAGTAGCATTTTCGGGGGGGGGGTCTAACAACGCTCCCCCAAATCCCCGAGTCATGTGAGCAGGACCAAGAGTCTGGGGGTTGGGGGGGGGGTAACGCACACATAAACTTGTATATTTTGGGGTAACGGGCAAAAACGTTAGACGACTCCTGCCATGAAAGAACCAAACGGAGCTGCGGTTACATCACAAATGCTTTGATGTCAACATCAAATGACGCAGTGTAACAATTTCATATATTATCTTGTGGATTCTCAAAATTAAGGATTATAATTAGATTTAATTTTCGTGTCTTGATAGCTTACGCCAACCAGCGTCTGATGGCCTACCGACCGGCACATTGAGAAGCACTGATTTTAAAAAAAGAAGAAAAAAAAAGCATTAAATAAATTGTAAGCGACCAAATATTTCAGTGGAATTTTTATTTAAAGTTAACCCTTTTGATGTGACGTCACATTTCTTCAACCCCCCTCCCTCCCCCTCGTCACGCATCGTCACAAAAGTGTGACCCCCCTCCCCCCTAGGTGCGTGACATCATTTATGGACGGCCCCTTAGATGATGTCAGTATATGTTAATCAATGACATTTTAATGTCATACAAATTCCATGCAAGAATTTTCTTGAAACATTTTTCTTAACTTACCCACTGAAGTTTGTGTCACAATATAACTTTTGTTGTTAATTGATATATTCTGTTTCTCAATGGAAGTAAAAAATGCTTGAGCATCTGCTTGAGGGCTAGCCGAAACATCCTTGTTGATGTAAACTTCAGTGTGCACAATAATTGATCCATTGCTGTAAAATTCATTGGAGTTTTGAATCAGAAGTTTAAAAATTAAATAATTATCTATTACAGACGCTACTTCTATACAGAAGATAATTGAGCCCTATGCTTAAATATACTTTATGTCTAGTCTTGGATTTCATTAGCGTTGTAGATGTTGATTATGTGTTTTTGTTTTCTTTGTTTGAGCAGGCAACCTTAATTCCAGACGGGAAGGGTGAGAATTTTTTATGTCTAGTCTATTAAAGCTTTAAATCTTGAAAGTGTTGGTTTTACTGGTTGTATCACACAACTTATTCTGCGCATGAAACCCAGATGAGAAGAATGAGAATGTGTATGTTGGTTCTTGCATACAGAGTAAGAATGGTGTATTTATCTCTGTCTATCTAAGGGTTGTGTTTGTGATGTACATTGTATTTTCAATTTAGACTTAATTGTCTTTTGTATTTTAACCCATTTGTTATTTGTTCTTAGATTGGAATCACTTTGAACAAATTAAAAAAATGTATGTATAAAGGGAATAAACATATTTAATTGAAAGCTAATACTTAATACTTACGAAAAATGAGTTATTACAACAGTCATGAAAGAATTCTGAATAGTCCGTTGACCATGTTTAAACAACTGAAATACATTAATGAGTTAATTTAAAAACCCAATTAATAATTTAAAAATATTTTTAAAAACATCCCAAAAGAATCAATGAAGAGGCAAAAAAAAATTGACAAAGGTATCCTTCAGCAGGGGTCGGCAAACAGGGAGTAAAAAGGGAATTCTTGTTGGTAATGCAGACTCATTGGGGACATATATATTCCCCAATAAGAATCCGTAAGTGTGCGCTTGAAAGAAAAGCCTGTTATTGAACAGGTTCCTTCCAGAAAACGCACTCTATAAATGCCAGTAAATTTCTTGCCATTCAGCTTGATGAGACCACTGATGTCAATAGTAATGCGCAGGTTATGCATGGTATATGTTTGCTTCAAAGGTTTTCAGACAATTGAAGAGGAAATGTTTTGTGCTCTTCTCGAATAGCGATGTCAAGGAATTGATGTATTCAATAAAGTTAATGAATAGATAAGATTAATTTAAAATGTGAAAAATTTATTTCTGCGTCTGTTGATGGAGCTCCAGCTATGTTGGAGCATGTATGTAATTTTTCAGCTTTCCCAAGAGAGAAGTATCGTCAAGCTCTGGTTGTGAAACATTTGGAACCAGAACTTGTATTCGGCATGCATGAAGTTATCCAGATTGTAAATTCATTAAAGGACATGCACTGCAAAGGCGACTGTTTCATGATTTATGTAAAGATGGTGATGCTGAATATACAGACCTACTTTATCACACTGAGGTATGGTGGCTTTCATGTAGCAATGTTCTGAACAGAGTGTGTGTTCTGAAAGCGTAACTTCAAACATTTCTTGCAGATCATATTGCATACTCTAGCTGAGAAATTTGCAAACTATTTTTGGTTTGCACGTCATGCATACTTAGCTTATACTTTTGAGCAAGTAAATGCGTTTAACAAAGAATTAGGGGGTGGGGGAAATATCAGTATAATCTCAGTCAGAGAAAAGATTGCAGTATTTGAATTAAAACTTTCATATTGGAAACAAAAAGCAGAATGAAATAAGTTAGCAGAATTTTCAAAGTTGGCCTTATACTTTGAAAATTGGGGAAATATAACATTTGACCTCATCAAGGATATAGTTATCAGACATCTTACCAAGCTCAGAGTAGTTTACTGTCTACTTTCCAGTTATTGATTCGCATAATTGTGTTAATTGCTATAAAAAATATATTATTTGAAACTTATTGTTCTTTGGAAAAAATTGAAAGATTTTATAATCTTAAAATGGTCATTGTGGAATGAAGAAATTTATTTCAAAATTAGCTTTAATTTGGAGAAGCTCCTTTTGCAACTAGCGACACTGATAGCAATTGTTTAAAACATTCTTAGCAAAATTACAATTTTGGGTAAAGAATTTGTTAATATAAACTGTTGAATAAATTTTAGTAGATCAAGAGCACCTTATATTTTCCCCCTCCAACCCCCGTTTCTCCAAAACTTTGTCCATTCTTTTAGTGCATGTACAGCCATAAAAACCTGGATCCATAAATTTACGAATCAAATTTCAAATATTTTTTTTGCAAATTGGTTATTCGACCAAAAGAGTATGGCTTTTTTCATAAATGGCGGTACTTTTCAAATGTTGTCGGGTGCACATTGCATGCACCCTCCCTGAGCTACGCCACTGCATCAATCAATGACAGTATGAACATAATTTAAAATAGATTTTTAGAAATATATTTTTAAGTTTGATTAATTAAGTAGAAAAGAGAATATTTATTTATAATCATTTGTTCTATTTTTTCAAAAAAGAATTCTCATATAAAACAATAACACTGTACCCTTTTAGCAAATAAGTTATTTAAAACTCTTGTATTTTAGCAATAAAAAAATTGTTAAATTTGGTTTTTAGTTTTCAAGAAGTCATAGACATTTATTCATTTATGTAATGTTTCTTTTTTAAGAATAAATTTTATTGTGCTCATGTTTTTTTTTACATTTCTTTGCGAAAATGGATACATATTTAAACATATTGGTATTCTTCCTATCTCATTTGAAAATAATTTTTCATAATAAGCAGTATTAATAAGAATGGACAATATTTGAAATGCACAAGACACTTACCTGTGTTAAAATTTGATCACGAAATATGAGAAATTCAGGTGTTGTATTATTAAATATAGCACTTGGTGGATTGTCATAAGCCACATGAATTTTGCCAACAAATTTTTCAAAATTATTAGCTGAAATTACAAATGATAAAACAAGTCATAGAAAGTTAGAAACTTTTCAGTAAAGTAGTTTTTTTTTAAAATTTAAAATCATGTAAATGAAAATTTAAGTATGATTAGCTGACATTTGTCTCTAAAAAAACAAAATTGAAAAAATATAGAACTTTTCTTTAAATACCCATAGTTCCACAATTATCGCCTTTCCAACCAGATTTACACACACAGACACCATATTGATCATCACAGTTTTCAGTGTTACTTGTGACACAGCTGCATTGAGATTCACAGTTTGCTCCATATGAGGTAGAATTACAAGCTGAAATTAAATATAAATGATATATAGCATTAGAATCTTTTAACAAAATTTTATAAAATTTATAATACAAAAAAGCAAAAATTGTATTATCATTTTTATTTCTATATTATGTAGAAAAAATTGAAAATCAAATCAACCTCTTCAAAAAGTTAGACTATATAATTCAGATGTTTAAAAAAGATATCCACTATTTTTTTCTACCCATAATGTGTAGTATTAAGGGTTGAGGTGTGAAGGTGGAGTATTTCGGTATTTAAAAAAATATTTTCATTTGGGTTATTTATTTTTTATCCAAAACATAATTGTAGACAATCTTATTGAAAATATGATTGGCCAGTTTCAATATCTATCAGACTATTTTCAGAAAAATTTCTGTTGAAATGACAAGATTCCCCAAAAGGCTACCTTGACAAGCTCCTCCAGGAGTTGGTTTTTCAAATCCTTCTACACAGCCACACGTAGCTGTACCAGTCAAATTGTAACATTTCTCATTGGTATTGGTACAGAAGATTGGATTTGAACACTCTTGAACAACTTGATCACAATTGATACCAGTCCAACCAGGTTTACATGTGCAAGTTCCATTTATATCATTACAGTCTTGGGTGTTTGCTGTCACGCAAAGACAAGCATTGGCACAATTATCTCCATAGTGTGTAGTATTGCATGCTGAGGTGGAAATTAAAGATTTTATATTTGAGTGGAGGGCAAATTATTTATCTATTTTTTAGTCGTGTTCATATGTTAGTTAAACACAAATCGGAATAGTTATTAATTTGTGTAATAAGTAGAATTTTGAAATTAGAAGCACAGTTTATTTATTTGTTGTCTGTACTTTTACTTGGAATAGCTATACAAAAGCAGAATACAAGTTAGGCATTAGAAAATTTGTCTAAAGCACATTGAAGGTGTCAAATAATGTTTCCTTTTGGTGCTATTGGCAGATTGATTTCCTTTAATGATAGGGAAATAAGTTGAATTGCTTTTGTTGATAAATTAAATGAAGAGTTGAGATTTAGTGTTAAGGATCCCTTTAGTTGTCTATTTTATTTTAAAAAATAATGACAAAAATGATGATGTAAAAAAATACCATACAGAGACCAAAATGCAATTATTTACGATTAGATGATGTCACAATATGTTAATCAATGACAATTTTAATGTCATACAAATTCCATGCAAAAATTTTGTTGAAACATTTTTCTTAACTTACCCACTGAAGTTTGTGTCACAAGATAACTTTTGTTGTTAATTGATATATTCTGTTTCTCAATGGAAGTAAAAAATGCTTGAGCATCTGCTTGAGGGCTAGTCGAAACATCCTTGTTGATGTAAACTTCAGTGTGCACAATAATTGATCCATTGCTGTAAAATTTAAATTAAAAAAACAAAAATAAGTAATAATAAATATTATTTAAAATACTGAGTACTTATAAACATAAATAGTGGAGTTTTGAATCAGAAGTTTAAAAATTAAAGAATTATCTATTACAGATGCTACTTCTATACAGAAGATAATTGAGCCCTATGCTTAAATATACTTTATGTCTAGTCTTGGATTTCATTAGCGTTGTAGATGTTGATTATGTGTTTTCGTTTTCTTTGTTTGAGCAGGCAACCTTAATTCCAGACGGGAAGGGTGAGAATTTTTTATGTCTAGTCTATTAAAGCTTTAAATCTTGAAAGTGTTGGTTTTACTGGTTGTATCACACAACTTATTCTGCGCATGAAACCCAGATGAGAAGAATGAGAATGTGTATGTTGGTTCTTGCATACAGAGTAAGAATGGTGTATTTATCTCTGTCTTTCTAAGGTTGTGTTTGTGATGTATTTTCAATTTAGACTTAATTGTCTTTTGTATTTTAACCCATTTGTTATTTGTTCTTAGATTGGAATCACTTTCAACAAATTAAAAAAAATGTATGTATAAAGGGAATAAAGATATTTAATTGAAAGCTAATACTTAATACTTACGAAAAATGAGTTATTACAACAGTCATGAAAGAATTCTGTATAGTCCGTTGACCATGTTTAAACAACTGAAATACATTAATTAGATAATTTTAATACCCAATTAATAGTTTTAAAATATTTTTAAAAACATCCCAAAAGAATCAATGAAAAGGATTTAAAAAATTGACAAAGGCACCATTAAGCAGGGGTCGGCAAACAGGGGTAAATTACCATATTTTTTATTAAAAAGGGAATTCTTGTGGGTAATGCAGACTCATTGGTGACATATATATTCCACTATTAAAATCCGTAAGTGTGCGCTTGGAAGAAAAGCCTGTTATTGAACAGGTTCCTTTCAGAAAACGCACTCTATAAATGCGAGTAAATTTGTTGCCATTCAGCTTGATGTCAATAGTAATGCGCAGCTTATGCATGGTATATGTTTGCTACAAAGGTTTTCAGACAATTGAAGAGGAAATGTTTTGTGCTCTTCTCGAATAGCGATGTCAAGGAACTGATGTATTCAATAAAGTTAATGAATAGATAAGGTTAATTTAAAATGTGAAGAATGTATTTCTGTGTCTGTTGATGGAGCTCCAGCTATGTTGGGGCATGTATGTAATTTTTCAGCTTTCCCAAGAGAGAGGAATCCCAAAATTGAAATGAAACCCTGTATCGTCAAGCTCTGGTTGTGAAACATTTGGAACCAGAACTTGTTTTCGGCATGCATGATGTTATCTAGATCGTAAATTCATTAAAGGACATGCACGGCAAACGCGACTGTTTCGTGATTTATGTAAAGATGGTGATGCTGAATATACAGACCTACTTTATCACACTGAGGTATGGTGGCTTTCATGTAGCAATGTTCTGAACAGAGTGTGTGTTCTGAAAGCGTAACTTCAAACATTTCTGGCTGGTCATATTGCATACTCTAGCTGAGAAATTTGCAAACTATTTTTGGTTTGCACATCATGCATACTTAGCTGATACTTTTGAGCAAGTAAATACGTTTAACAAAGAATTAGGGGTTGGGGGGGAAATATCAGTATAATCTCAGTCAGAGAAAAGATTGCAGTATTTGAATTAAAACTTTCATATTGGAAACAAAAAGCAGAATGAAACAAGTTAGCAGAATTTTCAAAGTTGGCCTTATACTTCGAAGATTGGGGAAATATATCTTTTGACCTCATCAAGGATATAGTTATCAGACATCTTACCAAGCTCAGAGAGTAGTTTACTGTTTACTTTCCAGTTATTGATTCGCATAATTGTGTTAATTGCTATAAAAAAATATATTATTTGAAACTTATTGTTCTTTGGAAAAAATTGCAAGATTTTGACATCTTAAAATAATCATTGCGGAATGAAGAAATTTATTTCAAAATTAGCTTTAATTTGGAGAAGCTCCTTTTGCAACTAGCGACACTGATAGCAATTGTTTAAAACATTCTTAGCAAAATTACAATTTTGGGTAAAGAATTTGTTAATATAAACTGTTGAATAAATTTTAGTAGATCAAGAGCACCTTATATTTTCCCCCTCCAACCCCCGTTTCTCCAAAACTTTGTCCATTCTTTTAGTGCATGTACAGCCATAAAAACCTGGATCCATAAATTTACGAATCAAATTTCAAATATTTTTTTTGCAAATTGGTTATTCGACCAAAAGAGTATGGCTTTTTTCATAAATGGCGGTACTTTTCAAATGTTGTCGGGTGCACATTGCATGCACCCTCCCTGAGCTACGCCACTGCATCAATCAATGACAGTATGAACATAATTTAAAATAGATTTTTAGAAATATATTTTTAAGTTTGATTAATTAAGTAGAAAAGAGAATATTTATTTATAATCATTTGTTCTATTTTTTCAAAAAAGAATTCTCATATAAAACAATAACACTGTACCCTTTTAGCAAATAAGTTATTTAAAACTCTTGTATTTTAGCAATAAAAAAATTGTTAAATTTGGTTTTTAGTTTTCAAGAAGTCATAGACATTTATTCATTTATGTAATGTTTCTTTTTTAAGAATAAATTTTATTGTGCTCATGTTTTTTTTTACATTTCTTTGTGAAAATGGATACATATTTAAACATATTGGTATTCTTCCTATCTCATTTGAAAATAATTTTTCATAATAAGCAGTATTAATAAGAATGGACAATATTTGAAATGCACAAGACACTTACCTGTGTTAAAATTTGATCACGAAATATGAGAAATTCAGGTGTTGTATTATTAAATATAGCACTTGGTGGATTGTCATAAGCCACATGAATTTTGCCAACAAATTTTTCAAAATTATTAGCTGAAATTACAAATGATAAAACAAGTCATAGAAAGTTAGAAACTTTTCAGTAAAGTAGTTTTTTTTTAAAATTTAAAATCATGTAAATGAAAATTTAAGTATGATTAGCTGACATTTGTCTCTAAAAAACAAAATTGAAAAAATATAGAACTTTTCTTTAAATACCCATAGTTCCACAATTATCGCCTTTCCAACCAGATTTACACACACAGACACCATATTGATCATCACAGTTTTCAGTGTTACTTGTGACACAGTTGCATTGTTTTTCACAGTTTGCTCCATACGAGGTAGAATTACAAGCTGAGATTAAATATAAATGATATATAGCATTAGAATCTTTTAACAAAATTTTATAAAATTTATAATACAAAAAAGCAAAAATTGTATTATCATTTTTATTTCTATATTATGTAGAAAAAATTGAAAATCAAATCAACCTCTTCAAAAAGTTAGACTATATAATTCAGATGTTTAAAAAAGATATCCACTATTTTTTTCTACCCATAATGTGTAGTATTAAGGGTTGAGGTCTGAAGGGGGAGCATTTAGGTATTTTAAAAAATGTGTGTTTGCTGACAGGCAGCTATATGTCTGGCTACAGTTGGTACCATAGTGGTTAGTATCACAAGCTGAGACACAAGAGAAAAAATGTGTCATCGAAATGGAACGAATAACAGTTTTGTAATAGAGCGAAATTTCAGTAACATGGCCAACATTCTCTCTAATCATTTTGATTTTCTATGCATTCAAAACCAACTCATCCATACCAAGTTGATTTTAAAAGATGATGTGCAACAAATATTTATCTTGTTAACATCATTACCTTGGCATTGAACACCGGAAGTTGTTCTATAAAAAGCACAATCACATTGGAAAGAGCCATTAAGATTCTTACAGACTTCATTGGCATTTGGACAAATGGTAGTATTTAAACATTCATTGACGTCTGAGTCACACGAAATGCCAGTCCAACCTGGTTTACATGTGCAAGTCCCGTTAATATCATTACAGTCTTGTGTATTTGTTTGCACACAGCTGCATGTCTTGTTACAGTTAGAACCATAGTGGCTAGTATCACAAGCTGAGACCGGACAAGAATGAGAAAAAAAACAGCGTCAAGAAAATGACTTTAAGACATTGGAATATAATTTCATACCATTTAGAAAGAATTATTGATCACAATTTTTTAACTTTGACTGGAGTAAGAGATAATCAAATGCAGACGAGTCCAAAGAGAAACAATTTGACTTTAAAGAGATACGACGATTTTGAGAAATTTTCTGAATTGTTTACCTTGGCATTGCCCAGTAGGAACTGTTCTATAGAAGCCAACAGCACAATCACACTCAAAAGAACCATCAATATTCCTACAGACTTCATTGGCATTTGGACAACTGCTGCTGTTGAGACATTCGTTGATGTCTGTTTCACAGAAACTGCCCATCCAACCAATATTACACATGCATGCTCCATCTGTGTCATTGCAGTCTTGGGTGTGGTTTACAACACACTGGCAAGCATTGGCACAATTCTGTCCAAAGTGGCTACTATTGCAGGCTGGGGTGAATAGTAAAGATTCTTTGTTGGAAAGTTGTGGATAAGACTTTATGGGTTTAGATATGTCTTGGGTTAGTCTCAAAAATTTTATGCATAGTTATAAATTATTATTCAGTAGTTATTTCTTAAATTTGAATGCAAACGGGTTATTTAAACAAGTTTTTCAAAGCAAAATATTCGTTGCAGAATTTTAAAAGAAAAGTTAGTGTATCTTATAAAAAATGCAATTGAATTATTGAAATAAATTTGGAAACTGACATCATTTCAAAGAAAAAAATAAATCCCCACGGAATCTTTTGTTGATTCATTTGTTAACCCAAGTACATTTGATCAGAAAAAAAGTACACAATTTGTTTTTATCAGTTAAAAAGCTGTTATAACTTCGCCAAAGCTCGCCAACTGAATCTCTGAAAATAAAAGATACCTTGACAAGCTCCACCAGAAGTTGGTTTTTCAAATCCTGCTGCACAGCCACACGTAGCTGTACCAGTTAAATTGTAACATTTCTCATTGGCATTGGTACAGAGGTTTGGATTAGTACACTCTTGAACGAGTTGATCACAATTGACACCAGTCCAACCACTCCTGCATGAACAGTTGCCATTGACATCATTACAGTCTACTGTGTTGGCTATCATGCAGCTACATGTCTGGCTACAGTTGGCACCATAGTGGCTAGAATCACAAGCTGAGACACAAGACAAAAATTTGTGTCATCGAAATGGAACAAATGAACATTTTGTTTGAATAATATGACTAAATTTCAAGTTATAGGGCCCAATTTCTCTCGGCTTAGTTTATTCTTCTAAGAACAATTACAATCCAGTTGAAAACCATCCAGTAAAAAACAATTTGTTTTAAAAACAACACACTACAGAAATTTCTTTTGCAGGAATCATTACCTTGGCATTGAACACCAGAATTTGTTCTATAAAAGCCATCAGCACAATCACATCCGTAAGAGCCGTTAAGATTCTTACAGACTTCATGTGCATTTGGACAAATGGTAGTATTTGAACATTCATTGACGTCTATTTCACACGAAGTGCCAGTCCAACCTGCTTTACATGTGCAGTTTCCGCTTATATCATTACAGTCTTCAGTGTTTGCGGACACACACAGACAGGCATTTGCACAATTCTGTCCATAGTGTGTAGTATTGCATGCTGAGGTAAAATAAAGATGGTATATTTGAGTTGTGTGATAATTATCTACATTGTTTAGTGGTCTCAGTGTGTTAGTTACAAAGATTTTTAAAAAAGGCTTCATTTACTTGTAAATTACAATTTTCAATATATGAGTGCATGTTATTTATTTTTAGCACTACTATCAATAAGAGTGAAAAATCTAATAAACGGATCATTGGGCAGTTTGAATATCTGTCTGACTACTTTCAGAAACATTTATGTTGAATTGACAACAAGATTCCCCAAAAGGCTACCTTGACAAGCTCCTCCAGGAGTTGGTTTTTCAAATCCTGCTGCACAGCCACACGTTGCTGTTACAGTCAAGTTGTAACATTGCTCATTGGTTTTATTACAGAAGATTGGATTAGAACACTCTTGAACGAGTTGATTACAATTGACACCAGTCCAACCTGGTTTACATGTGCAGGTTCCGTTTATATCATTACAGTCTTGGGTGTTGGCTGACACACAGCTGCATGTCTTGTTACAGTTAGAACCATAGTGGCTAGTATCACAAGCTGAGACCGGAGAGAAATGGAAAAAAAAACAGCGTCAAGAAAATACACTTGACATTGGAATATAATTTCATACCATTTAGAAAGAATTATTGATCACAATTTTTTAACTTTGACTGGAGTAAGAGATAATCAAATGCAGACGAGTCCAAAGAGAAACCTTTTGACTTTAAAGAGATACGTCAATTTGAGAAATTTTCTGAAATGTCTACCTTGGCATTGCACCGAAGGAGCTGTTCTATAGAAGCCAACAGCACAATCACACTCAAAAGAACCATCAATATTCCTACAGACTTCATTGGCATTTGGACAACTGCTGCTGTTGAGACATTCGTTGATGTCTGTTTCACAGAAACTGCCCATCCAACCAATATTACACATGCATGCTCCATCTGTGTCATTGCAGTCTTGGGTGTGGTTTACAACACACTGGCAAGCATTGGCACAATTCTGTCCAAAGTGGCTACTATTGCAGGCTGGGGTGAATAGTAAAGATTCTTTGTTGGAAAGTTGTGGATAAGACTTTATGGGTTTAGATATGTCTTGGGTTAGTCTCAAAAATTTTATGCATAGTTATAAATTATTATTCAGTAGTTATTTCTTAAATTTGAATGCAAACGGGTTATTTAAACAAGTTTTTCAAAGCAAAATATTCGTTGCAGAATTTTAAAAGAAAAGTTAGTGTATCTTATAAAAAATGCAATTGAATTATTGAAATAAATTTGGAAACTGACATCATTTCAAAGAAAAAAATAAATCCCCACGGAATCTTTTGTTGATTCATTTGTTAACCCAAGTACATTTGATCAGAAAAAAAGTACACAATTTGTTTTTATCAGTTAAAAAGCTGTTATAACTTCGCCAAAGCTCGCCAACTGAATCTCTGAAAATAAAAGATACCTTGACAAGCTCCACCAGAAGTTGGTTTTTCAAATCCTGCTGCACAGCCACACGTAGCTGTACCAGTTAAATTGTAACATTTCTCATTGGCATTGGTACAGAGGTTTGGATTAGTACACTCTTGAACGAGTTGATCACAATTGACACCAGTCCAACCACTCCTGCATGAACAGTTGCCATTGACATCATTACAGTCTACTGTGTTGGCTATCATGCAGCTACATGTCTGGCTACAGTTGGCACCATAGTGGCTAGAATCACAAGCTGAGACACAAGACAAAAATTTGTGTCATCGAAATGGAACAAATGAACATTTTGTTTGAATAATATGACTAAATTTCAAGTTATAGGGCCCAATTTCTCTCGGCTTAGTTTATTCTTCTAAGAACAATTACAATCCAGTTGAAAACCATCCAGTAAAAAACAATTTGTTTTAAAAACAACACACTACAGAAATTTCTTTTGCAGGAATCATTACCTTGGCATTGAACACCAGAATTTGTTCTATAAAAGCCATCAGCACAATCACATCCGTAAGAGCCGTTAAGATTCTTACAGACTTCATGTGCATTTGGACAAATGGTAGTATTTGAACATTCATTGACGTCTATTTCACACGAAGTGCCAGTCCAACCTGCTTTACATGTGCAGTTTCCGCTTATATCATTACAGTCTTCAGTGTTTGCGGACACACACAGACAGGCATTTGCACAATTCTGTCCATAGTGTGTAGTATTGCATGCTGAGGTAAAATAAAGATGGTATATTTGAGTTGTGTGATAATTATCTACATTGTTTAGTGGTCTCAGTGTGTTAGTTACAAAGATTTTTAAAAAAGGCTTCATTTACTTGTAAATTACAATTTTCAATATATGAGTGCATGTTATTTATTTTTAGCACTACTATCAATAAGAGTGAAAAATCTAATAAACGGATCATTGGGCAGTTTGAATATCTGTCTGACTACTTTCAGAAACATTTATGTTGAATTGACAACAAGATTCCCCAAAAGGCTACCTTGACAAGCTCCTCCAGGAGTTGGTTTTTCAAATCCTGCTGCACAGCCACACGTTGCTGTTACAGTCAAGTTGTAACATTGCTCATTGGTTTTATTACAGAAGATTGGATTAGAACACTCTTGAACGAGTTGATTACAATTGACACCAGTCCAACCTGGTTTACATGTGCAGGTTCCGTTTATATCATTACAGTCTTGGGTGTTGGCTGACACACAGCTGCATGTCTTGTTACAGTTAGAACCATAGTGGCTAGTATCACAAGCTGAGACCGGAGAGAAATGGAAAAAAAACAGCGTCAAGAAAATACACTTGACATTGGAATATAATTTCATACCATTTAGAAAGAATTATTGATCACAATTTTTTAACTTTGACTGGAGTAAGAGATAATCAAATGCAGACGAGTCCAAAGAGAAACCTTTTGACTTTAAAGAGATACGTCAATTTGAGAAATTTTCTGAAATGTCTACCTTGGCATTGCACCGAAGGAGCTGTTCTATAGAAGCCAACAGCACAATCACACTCAAAAGAACCATCAATATTCCTACAGACTTCATTGGCATTTGGACAACTGCTGCTGTTGAGACATTCGTTGATGTCTGTTTCACAGAAACTGCCCATCCAACCAATATTACACATGCATGCTCCATCTGTGTCATTGCAGTCTTGGGTGTGGTTTACAACACACTGGCAAGCATTGGCACAATTCTGTCCAAAGTGGCTACTATTGCAGGCTGGGGTGAATAGTAAAGATTCTTTGTTGGAAAGTTGTGGATGAGACTTTATGGGTTTAGATATGTCTTGGGTTAGTCTCAAACATTTTATGCATAGTTATAAATTATTATTCAGTAGTTATTTCTTAAATTTGAATGCTAACGGGTTATTTAAACAAGTTTTTCAAAGCAAAATATTTGTTGCAGAATTTTAAAAGAAAAGTTAGTGTATCTTATAAAAAATGCAATTGAATTATTGAAATAAATTTGGAAACTGACATCATTTCAAAGAAAAAAATAAATCCCCACGGAATCTTTTGTTGATTCATTTGTTAACCCAAGTACATTTGATCAGAAAAAAGTACACAATTTGTTTTTATCAGTTAAAAAGCTGTTATAACTTCGCCAAAGCTCGCCAACTGAATCTCTGAAAATAAAAGATACCTTGACAAGCTCCACCAGAAGTTGGTTTTTCAAATCCTGCTGCACAGCCACACGTAGCTGTACCAGTTAAATTGTAACATTTCTCATTGGCATTGGTACAGAGGTTTGGATTAGTACACTCTTGAACGAGTTGATCACAATTGACACCAGTCCAACCACTCCTGCATGAACAGTTGCCATTGACATCATTACAGTCTACTGTGTTGGCTATCATGCAGCTACATGTTTGGCTACAGTTGGCACCATAGTGGCTAGAATCACAAGCTGAGACACAAGACAAAAATGTGTGTCATCGAAATGGAACAAATGAACATTTTGTGTGAATAATATGACTAAATTTCAAGTTATAGGGCCAAATTTCTCTCGGCTTAGTTTATTCTTCTAGCAACAATTACAATCCAGTTGAAAACCATCCAGTAAAAAACAATTTGTTTGAAAACAACATACTACAGAAATTTCTTTTGCAGGAATCATTACCTTGGCATTGAACACCAGAATTTGTTCTATAAAAGCCATCAGCACAATCACATTGGTAAGAGCCGTTAAGATTCTTACAGACTTCATGTGCATTTGGACAAATGGTAGTATTTACACATTCATTGACGTCTGTGTCGCACGAAGAGCTAGTCCAACCTGCTTTACATGTGCAGTTTCCGTTTATATCATTACAGTCTTCAGTGTTTGCTGACAGGCAAAGACATGCCTTGGCACAATTCTGTCCATAGTGTGTAGTATTGCATGCTGAGGTAAAATAAAGATGGTATATTTGAGTCGTGTGAAAATTATCTATATTGTTTAGTGGTGTCAATGGGTTAGTTACAAAGATTTTTTAAAAAGGCTTCATTTACTTGTAAAGTACAATTTTCAATATATGAGTGCATGTTATTTATTTTTAGCACTACTATCAATAAGAGTGAAAAATCTAATAAACGGATCATTGGGCAGTTTGAATATCTGTCTGACTACTTTCAGAAACATTTATGTTGAATTGACAACAAGATTCCCCAAAAGGCTACCTTGACAAGCTCCTCCAGGAGTTGGTTTTTCAAATCCTGCTGCACAGCCACACGTAGCTGTACCAGTCAAATTGTAACATTGCTCATTGGTTTTATTACAGAAGATTGGATTAGAACACTCTTGAACGAGCTGATCACAATTGACACCAGTCCAACCTGGTTTACATGTGCAGGTTCCGTTTATATCATTACAGTCTTGGGTGTTGGCTGACACACAGCTGCATGTCTTGTTACAGTTAGAACCATAGTGGCTAGTATCACAAGCTGAGACCGGAGAGAAATGGAAAAAAAGAAAGCTTCAAGAAAATTACTTTAAGACATTGGAATATAATTTCATACGATTTAGAAAGAATTATTGATCATAATTTTTTAACTTTGACTGGAGTAAGAGATACTCAAATTCAGACGAGTCCAAAGAGAAACAATTTGACTTTAAAGAGATTTTGAGAAATTTTCTGAATTGTTTACCTTGGCATTGCGCAATAGGAGCTGTTCTATAGAAGCCAACAGCACAATCACACTCAAAAGAACCATCGATATTCCTACAGACTTCATTGGCATTTGGACAACTGCTGCTGTTGAGACATTCGTTGATGTCTGTTTCACAGAAACTTCCCTTCCAACCTATTTTACACATGCATGATCCATCTGTGTCATTGCAGTCTTGGGTGTGGTTTACAACACACTGGCAAGCATTGGCACAATTCTGTCCAAAGTGGCTACTATTGCAGGCTGGGGTGAATAGTAAAGATTCTTTGTTGGAAAGTTGTGGATGAGACTTTATGGGTTTAGATATTATGTCTTGGGTTAGTCTCAAACATTTTATGCATAGTTATCAATTCTTATTTAGTAGTTATTTCTTAAATTTGAATGTAAACGGGTTATTTACACATGTTTTTTCAAAGCAAAATATTCTTTGCAGAATTCTAAAAGAAAATTCATTGTATCTTTTAAAAATTACAATTGAATTATTGAAATAAGTTTGGAATCTGACATCATTTCAAAGAGAAAAAAAATAAATCCATGCCGAATCTTTTGTTGATTCATTTGTTAACCCAAGTACATTTGATCAGAAAAAAGTACACAATTGTTTTTTTCTAGTTAAAAAGCTGTTATAACTTCGCCAACAGCTCGCCAACTGAATCTCTGAAAATAAATGCTACATTGACAAGCTCCACCAGAAAATGGTTTTTCAAATCCTGCTGCACAGCCACACGTAGCCGTACCAGTCAAATTGTAACATTTCTCATTGGCATTGGTACAGAGGTTTGGATTAGTACACTCTTGAACGAGTTGATCACAATTGACACCAGTCCAACCAGTCATGCATGAACAGGTGCCATTGACATCATTGCAGTCTACCGTGTTGGCTGTCATGCAGCGGCACGTCTGGCTATAGTTGGCACCATAATGGCTAGAATCAAAAGCTGAGACACAAGAGAATAATTGTGTCATCGAAATGGAACAAATGAAAGTTTTGTAATATAATAGGACGAAATTTCAGAACGACAGCCTACGTTATCTCCGTTCAGTTTGATTTTCTATGCATTCAAAACCAACTCATCAAAACCAATTGAGTTTAAAAGATGATGCACAACAAAGATATATTTTGCTAAAATCATTACCTTGACATTGAACCCCGGAAGTTGTTCTATAAAAGCCATCGGCACAATTACATTGGAATGAGCCGTTAAGATTCTTACAGATTTCATGTGCATTTGGACAAATTGTGGTATTTAAACATTCATTGACGTCTGAGTCACACGAAGTGCCAGTCCAACCTGCTTTACATGTGCAAGTTCCGTTTATATCATTACAGTCGTGGGTGTTTGCTGACACGCAAAGACATGCGTTGGCACAGTTCTGTCCATAGTGTGTAGTATTGCATGCTGAGATGGAAATTAAAGTTTGAGTGTTGTGGGCATTATCTGCATTTTAGTCTTGTTCATGGGTTAGTTACAAAGATCGGAAAAATGTGATTTTTCGTTTTTTAATTGTTACAAATGATTTTTGTTTAAAAATTGCAATATAATAATATGGGAATGTTATGAGAAAGACCATTGTGCATTGTCTATGTTAAAATTACATATATTGTTCTAGTTTTTGTAATAGCCTAATGTAGTTATAGTTTAGTTTTTGTGCAATGATCATTTTGATAGCGTGAATTTTTTATTTTTATTTTCGAATTTTATTATCCTTTTTTCAGCCAAAAGTGATTGTGTTATTCAAAATAAGGGGTTTAGAATTAGCTATTGATGAGCCGAATTCATTTTTCATTTAGATTTGTTCTACATTTATTTTTCAAATTGCTTCTGACAGAGAATGAAGTTTTGTATACCCTTCTTTGGATGTATGATGAATTTAACCGTTGTTTTAGAATGAAGTTTAAGTGCCAATTAAGAATTCTTGTGGCAAAAATTTATGGCACTGAAATCTAATTTCATTGTTGATCTGATATTTTTTTCAAAGGCAGTACACCAGACAAATTCTTAATAATTGTTCAAAAATAAAAGTGAAGGATGTGTGTGCATCTTTGTCTGCATTTAAATTACTTTGATACAGATGAAAGTCTTAGGAGGGTTCGCTGATCATTGTTTCAGTATGTGGGTATTGGAAAGAGGGCTGGGGGGTGGGTGTTTGATCAAAATCTTGTATATGAGTGGTGAGTCAGTTTAACAACACACTTTGGTTTATTCAATACATTTTAAATAGAATATTCCTCACAAGACAGAGGTTTGAAACTTTTGTTTTGTTGTTTATGCTCTTTGGAACTCTTTATCAAGCAGATGACAGATCAGTGAGAACCTTTGACAAAATATTCAAGTGCTTAGAAGAAATGGAGCGCACAGACCACCTGAAACCTTTTCATTGCGCCCGCCCCCCCCCCTTGACCCTGTGAGTTTTAAATAATAGTTAAGGAGCACAATTCTATTTATTTGTAATGGAGAGAAGGGCATATAATTAAATTTAAGAAGCTGCATAAGGTTAAATTAAAAAATTTTAAAAAGGCATTCAACACATAGCAATATTATTACGAATTAATTGCAATTAAATATGGTTAATATTTATTAAATGCTTATAAGGGCATATTTTATAGATGATAAGCGAAATAGAAAAGGCTAGTAGGTGCAAATTTGTGTTTTAAACTTTTAATTAAAATAAACAGGGCGAAGAAGTCAGTATGGTTACATAATTTTAAAAAAATAAATATTTCCATGATAGATTGAGTTACTTATTTGATCAATGGATTACTGCAGTTAGTTTTATTTGTTCATAAGATTTAGTACAAAATTTAAAGATTTTAGACTAAGCTAAAAGTAGCTTGCTGCAAATATCAAAAGATATTAAATATGCATTTTATAATGCAAATGAAATTTTAAAAACTGAAAATGCGATAGGACAAAATTAAACAACCATATCTTATTATTTGAAATAAGATTTTTTTAAAATATGCATAAAAATCTAAATAAATAGTATTGGTAGTTCAGCTGAGATATTTATTTAACTTAATTAATAATTTAATTTAAGAGGAAATAATTCTAATGGTTCTCTAAAATCATATAGAGTAAAGATTTCTAGCCAAAAAAAAGTAAGAAAACAAAATTATAGTAATAATTATGAAAAACAATTGTATGTTTGCACAATGCAACAAGTCATATCAAGGAAAATATTTAATTGCAAGTTAAATAATATCGCAAATATTGATTGTACCCAAAAACTTAATAAATATATAAATAAATTTGTACAAAGATGAAAGTGTATGTAAATCATTTTGATTTTTCTTTAAAATTTGTATGACTGTTTATTACTTAAATAAATTACCAATGAGTAACATTTTAATTTATTTGTGCAATAAAATATTTTTCTGGCAATCATAAAAATACCAGAAATCCTACATTTTGAGTATGTAACAGATATTTGTGGGCAGATATTTAAATAGTATAGAAATAGATTGCCTATAAAAGTGGAAGCAATATAATGAACACGCTCACCACATGACTATTAGGATTTATTAGCAAAGAGCAGCACACATGGATTCACTATAAAAATATTTCCTTACCTTGGCAAGTAGTTGAGTTTCTTTCAAAGCCAACAGCACAAATGCACTCAGCACTGCCGTTGAGGTTGTGACAGACTTCATGGGCACCTGTGCAGTAGCTGGCATTGTTGGAACACTCGCTGATGTCCTGGTCACATGTCGGACCCTCCCAGCCAGGCTTACAGGTGCACGCTCCAGTTGTGTCATTGCAGTCCAAGGTGTTGGTCACTAAACACTTGCAAGGTTGCAAACAATCTTCTCCATATCTAGTGGCATTGCAGGCTGTTTTTTTTAAAGCAATAAGAAAGACATCAATTGAAATATGATAAAAACATTTATAAAGTTCTCAAACTGGTCAAAGCTTATCATTAAAATCTCTAATTGATCAATAATTCAATTTAATTAAAGATTTTTTAAAAACTAAAAATGTAAAGATTAAAATCTTTTTCTTATTTGGATAGACAATGTAGAAAAAAAGATTTGACAAAGTTTTTTTGCTAAAAGTCTTGACCTCTCACCTTGACATTGACCTGCAGCTGTTGACCTCCCATATCCAACCTTGCACCTGCACTCGGCGGATCCATTCTGATTGACACATATAGAGTTTAGGTCCGGGCAGAAGCTTGTGTTGGTCTCACATTCGTTGATGTCCAGTTCACAGATTGTTCCGTTCCATCCCTTTTTGCAGGAACAAGTTCCAGTCACATCATTGCAGTCAGCTGTATTGTTGGTGATGCAGTTACATGGAGTGGCACAGTTTTCACCATGATAAGTTTCATTGCAAGCTGTTCAGAGACAAAAGTAAATTGAATGATATAAGTTTAAATAATTCTTCAAGCTTTCTAAGTTAGGTGAATGTAAATTCTGTGGAGTTTAAATGGAATTGGGATTATTAAAAATACTTAAGAGAAAACAAAACTCTTCTATTTAAAATTGTTTCCTAAAGATGTTGTCTACATCACAATGTTTTAAATGATCAATTTTTTCTCAATACAATCTTCAGCGATAAATAAAAAAGGCAGGATCTTTTATAGTGCTTGTAACAAAGTTAAAAGAAAAGCTTGAAAGAAATTGTAATTTATAAACTAGTAGTATTTTCCTTCGATAAGCAATAGAGATACTGTATAAAACCTTCATGCTAATTATCATTTTTTTCACCTAAATGCTAATCTGCTTGATCATCTAAAATCAACACTATAAATTTGAAACGTGTTCCAATTCTGTACAAACCTATGCAGCTTCCATTATTGTCTTGATAACCTGTCTTACAAATGCAAGAGTAGGACCCAACAGTGTTGTTACATACTTTAGTGCTTGGGCAAGTATACAGAAGTGGGTTTAGGCACTCGTTCAAGTCTGGATTTAAACAAATATAAAAATTACAGAACACTAAACATTAAAATATTTTAAAATTAAAAAAAAATTATTATTATTGACCAGGTGTTAAATTTTAAATCTTTGAAAAATATTAAAGTTAAATTTAGTATAAAAAAATAATCACACAAAAATTTTAAGATTTTTCGTATAATTATCAGAAATGCACATTCTATCATAGTGCAATCATCCTATAACAAACAAAATTTTAATATAACTACCTTGGCAGGTCAAGCTGTTTGCTGATTTCTCATAGCCGCTGTCACACCTGCACTCGGCTGAACCATTCAGGTTGATACACCTGACATTGGTCCCAGCACAGTAGGTGGCATTGGAACACTCATCAATGTCAGTGTCACACCTTGGGCCAGACCAGCCTGGCTGGCATACACACTGACCTGTCGTGTCATTGCAGTCCAGTGTGTTGGCAAACAGGCAGATGCAGTTATTTTGGCAGTCTTGGCCCCATTTAGTGGCGTCGCATGCTGGAAGATTTGAATAGAATATCAGTGTCAGATAAATACAACTAAAAGTCTTTTTTCCTTTTGAAAACCTTTTTCACAATTTTTTACTTTCATTTTTTTAAATGTTAAGCCTGCATGAAAATAAAAAGAAACAAATTTCATTAAAAATATTACAGTCGGACCTCGCTAAGTCTAACTTTCCTAAGTTGAAAACCTCCCTGTATCGAATTAATGGTTACATCCTGGCCGAATTCTGTGCAACTAATGTATTTTAGATCTCCTTAACTAGAAGATTTTTGGCTTCCAACCTCCGTAAGTCGAATTTTCCAAGGCAATTGGGTAAAACTAGTAAAGGAAAAATCTTAATCTCCCCATCCCACTGTGGAGGGAGTCAAGTGGGGGAGGGGCTTTCTCTGTGGTATTGGTATTTCAACGCTAAGTCAGCTTCATTTCAAATGAAACTTCAGACACCGCCTCTCCTTCCTGTCTAGCCTTCTTGCTTGTATAGCTGTTCCCCCCCCTTCTCAATATCAACATTGTGCTTGCTTAATCTGTGCCTATTACGCCATTTTCCCTAACTCGAAAACTCCTTAAGTCCAATTTTTTCCGGGTCCCTTTGAGTTCGATTTAGAGAAGTCTGACTGTATTTTAATTTCAACAAACAAAAAATAGCAGGAAAAAATAATACATTATTTGAAGGCAGTTATTAAAACTGTTATGTAATGAAGATAATAGTAGTGCAGTCTTGTTCTCTAGCTTACCTTTACATTTTTGGTCAGAGCTGAAGTAGCCAGCATCACACACACACCTAAATGAACCAGGTGAGTTAATGCACGTCCCAAATTGTGGGCAGGTGGTGTTATTGCATTCATTAATATCAGTATCGCAGGTGGCACTGTTCCATCCTGGATTACAGGCACATGCCCCCGTCGATGCATTGCAGCCTACAGAGTTGGTGGTGTTGCACCCGCAGCTGATGCTGCAGTTAGGTCCATAAAACCCAAACTCACAAGCTGAAGGGTAAAACAGCATGTTAAATATTTTTGCTATATAAATACATACATCAATGTAAGGTACAAAGAGATAGAGGGAACTGGTTTAAGGAGGGTGTTGGGGTTAATTAGGGAGTAGAATGAAGCGTTAAATATGGAAAAGTATTTACAGAAAGAGAGGAGAAACAATGGAAACAGCTGGAGAAAAAAAAAGGAAATATATGTAGAGAGAGAGAAAGTTTATTGGGGGGAAGGATAAACTCTGAAGCCAGAAAAGTATTACTTGGAATAGAGTTTAAATTAAAAACTACATTGAATAATTTCAACTTAAGACAATTATTCAATTCATTTTTTATTTGACTAGATATTTAGGAATAGCAATGAGCTTGCATTTCAACATGAGAGAAGACATTTTTCAGGTTAAGAGTGTTTTAAAAAAATCATTTGCTAAATGGAAAAAAAAACCTCCATTGGGACAGCGACCAACCTTGGCATGTGATCTTGTCTACTGCTAGTTTATAACCATCATCACAGCTGCAGATAAAGGTGCCTGGTAGATTAATGCACCTTCCTCGAATGCAGCGATTGGATACAGCACATTCATCAATATCTGATGGAGAAAACGATTTCTTAGTTTTAAATGAAGAGCTGTGAACTCTTTAAAGATCTTTTCATTTTAAAGTGCACAATAAAGATACTTGATCATGGTAAGATTTTGTTCATTCTTAGAAAAAAAAATTAATCAAATTTACTCAACACAGAATAATCACACTAAAATATTCCTAGATTCTCTGGTGGCCATTTTAAAAATATAATTGACATTTTTTTTTAACATGCAAGAAAATTTAACTCTTTTTAAAGGTGTTATCTTTAAAAGCTGAATCAAGATTCAATATCTAGTAAAATTCAGTGTGTCGTAAACTAAAAACTAATAACAAAATGATAAAGAAGTGGCATCAGCATCACAGGCACTTCTCAAGAACCCATCTCCTAAACCCCATAAACAAC
Organism: Ampullaceana balthica; assembly: GCA_944989445.1. NCBI lineage: Eukaryota > Metazoa > Mollusca > Gastropoda > Lymnaeidae > Ampullaceana > Ampullaceana balthica. Next base: position 109,608 of record CALYLW010001385.1, on the reverse strand, counting down.
AAGGATGAGACGTGTCAGAGGCATTAGCAGAGTCCAACAGGTATTTTAAAGATACCAACTAACCATTGGGAGGTTGGGGTGGGGTGCAAACATTGATAAAGATGAAACAAGAACAAGGGGAATTGGGGGGGGGGACTAACCTATGCATGTCCTGTTGTCAGTGGTGTTTAGATTAAATCCTTGAGGGCAGCTGCATACTTCCTTCCCTGACTGAAGAGTGCACATGTGTGAGCACGAATTTGATGTGTTGCAAACATTGGTGACGTTGATTACTGCAACATAATGACATTTTTTTAAAAACACATTATGTATAAAATTAGGTTTTAAAAACTTGAGTAGCTGTCTTAAAGTTTTATCAAGGAATTATTGGAATAAGAGATGTTAAGGTTTGAAATAGTTCAAAATCAAAATACAATTTGTTAAATTGATACTTTAAAAAAAATTAGATACCTCTATTTTATAAGGAAAAAAGTGTTTAAAAAATAACAATTGATGTTACAAAACATTTGTAGAAGAATATAAACCAGGTGACTCACAATCACAGGTTTTTCTGGTTGTAATGTTGAGTTGATAGCCTTCCCAGCATTCACAGTAGTAGCCACCTGCTGTGTTCCTGCAGCTTTGATCACACTTATTTAAATCAGGGTTGGTGCATTCATCAATGTCTTTGAAAAAGAAAAAGAAGAAATTTCTCATTAAAATCTCATGCTTCAACTATTAAAATCTTAAAAGTTTACATATTTTCCATAGCAGTTCTAATATTAAATTTGGCAGATTTAAATCAAAGTTTTATGTATTTAAATTAAACAAAACAATTTTTTAGGAAACTATTTTTAGCTATTTCTAAAAGCTTAAAAATGGTTTGGTAAAAATTAATTTTGTTATGTGTTCCATCAGAAACTAAAAAAAACAACTTTTCCATTGAGAGTTTGAAGCAATAAAATAAAATTACCTTTGCATGCGTCTCCTTGTGGTAAAAAGCCCCTGTTACAAGAGCAAGAGTAACTTCCAATGGCATTGGTACACATTTGTTGACATGGGTTATTGGGGGTGCATTCATTAATATCTGAAAGAAAGACAAGATGAAAACATGTCTTTATGCGATGTTTGATTATGTTACCCTGTGTGATAAATTGATTTAATTATATATATGTAAAATATTTTTTATCAAGATAAGTCAACTCGAAATATTCACTCCTTATTTTATTTCTTTCAGAGGAAAAACGAGGCTTTAAAGTTGAACACTTGTTTAGGGATAATGTTTTCTAAAGCTGAAAAATGTTATGAGTACTAAATATATCTAAAATTTATTGAAGCTCTGCTTAAATTTAAATAGTTTTATAAACACATTTTTAATGTCGTAAAATGTCCATGGTTACAGAAATTATTATTTTTTAAAACACAACAAATTATAGTAGTTATTAACTGTGGCTGTGGCAGTGGCTAAGAATAAGCTGAATTGAATATTAATAAATTACTTCAGCGTACACACTAACTCCACAGTAAATTAAATAATTAAATGAATGCAGGTCGTGAGGACTATAGTTGGTATAATGTTTATTTGACCACTTTCTGAGGTTGACACAGTTACTAAGGTCTAAGTATAACTAAGTAAATGTAATGTAACAGGAAACACAGTATACAGTTCTACTACAGCCTATGCACTCTCTGCAAACTCTAAACACTGTCAATGTTGTTCTCCCATGTTGTTCTTGGCAAACACTCTAAACTCTCTCCTCATATACTCGTTTCCCTCGCAGGTGTCTAATTTCATTCTGTTAACCCTCGACCCTTAATTCAACGAATTCTTTCCCTGGTTTATCCGTGACTTTTTTTGCAAGCCACAAAGATAAATAACCATTGTCTTCCTTACGACCAACGCCAATTAATAGCTGACCCATCGACCAGACGTGAGGTTTTAGGTGTGTTCCTCACACTCTGTGGTCCATTCAGAATTCAATGATACAATGGTGTGGCTGCAGAGCATGAGCATATAGGAGTTTTCTCCACGTCGGACTCAGAATTCATTGATACCACTGAACATCGTTGTGGGCTTACTGCAGTGTTTCTCAAATAGTGGGACACGCCCCCAGGGGGGCGCGAGGCTCCGTAAAGGGGGGCTCATTTGGCTGTTACGCAGAGGTTTACTTATAACAATTCTATAGACAAATTATACTATTTACAGTCGCGCAGGGGGCACAAAATGTTTTCTTTCTTCCTAGGGAGGGCATGACAGAAAATAATTGAGAAACACTGGCTTACTGTAACATGCTAAACTATGGTGCACCTTATGTCAGGGTATGAGAATCACTGCGAATGATTGTTGTGAGATTGTTGTGAGCCAGTGTGTGAGTTGGGTCAAGGCGTGCGTTGACGGGAGTTCACTTGTCAATAATGATGTTAGTTGTATTCACTCGGTGTGAAGGTTGGACGGCCGTGCTGTGTATATATAGGTGTGTGAGACAGAGAGAAGGAGGAGAGACATGTTATGACTGACCGAGTGCAGAGGACGATAGTCCTTGTTAGGGCTAGACATTAGTATAGAGCGTTGGCTCTGTTATAGCTGGTGACACATCGAGGTGGCTCAAGTGTTCAGCGTATTAGGGACAGAGGGTCCATGTATGCACTTAAAGTGAGTGGACATTGTTGAATGGAGTACGTCGTGTACCTTAATCAGATGCTGTACATATATTGATGAATAATAAAGGTTTGAAGTATACGTGAACAAGAGTCGAGACTTGTCTTCTTTTATCCAGAACGCAACACCTTATTTACCGCAGGCACCCTATGATTCATAACACACTGCCACAACTGTAAGCAGCAACTTCTCACAGAAATTAAAAGCATAATTGACTATGCAACTTAAGAGCTACCTAATCTCAACATGGGCTATTAACAAGCTTCTAAACATGATAAAGAATTTTTTTTTAAACTGAGGGGTCATGTGTCAATGCATTACAAATGGAGGAAGATAGGATTTTAATGAAATGGGGAAGGGGTCAATAAAGATAGGATAGTAGATACATAAGCTTATCACCTTGTTGATGATAGACTGATCAACAAGACAGGACAGTAGATATAAAATCTCAGATACATGTACTCATCAACAAGATAGGACAGGAGATATACAAGTTCTGAGACATGTACTCACTCATAAGATAGGACAGTAGATATACAAGCTCTGAGACATGTACTCACCAACAAGATAGGACAGTAGATATACAAGTTCTGAGACATGTACTCACCAACAAGATAGGACAGTAGATATACAAGCTCTGAGACATGTACTCACCAACAAGATAGGACAGTAGATATACAAGCTCTGAGACATGTACTCACCAACAAGATAGGACAGTAGATATACAAGCTCTGAGACATGTACTCACCAACAAGATAGGACAGTAGATATACAAGCTCTGAGACATGTACTCACCAACAAGATAGGACAGTAGATATACAAGCTCTGAGACATGTACTCACCAACAAGATAGGACAGTAGATATACAAGCTCTGAGACATGTACTCACCAACAAGATAGGACAGTAGATATACAAGCTCTGAGACATGTACTCACCAACAAGATAGGACAGTAGATATACAAGCTCTGAGACATGTACTCACCAACAAGATAGGACAGTAGATATACAAGCTCTGAGACATGTACTCACCAACACAGGTATTATTGACCATACTGTAGCCCGTAGTACAGTTGCAGTAGAATGAGCCTGGAGTGTTAATACAGTTGGACAACTGAGGGCATGGGGAAGTGGAGTAATCACATTCGTTGACATCTTGATCACATCTCTGACCACCCCAGCCTCTTTTGCAGATACATCCTGTAATGGGGTCACAGTGGCTGGAGCCTTTTGGATAACATCCACACTGATTGACGCACTCTTTGCCCCAGTGGTAATCATCGCATACTGTGGGAGATGATTAATCATTTATTCAATAAAGCAGAAAATAATATCAAATTATTTTTCTATAATACTACATTGAAAAGTTTTTTAAATTTCAGCATTTTGTAATGGGCATTTTAGGTGTAAGCATATACACTAATTAATTAAATATTTTTGGTTCAGACTGATAACTTCAGATCACTGGCTTGCACTTTGGTTTGTGCATTGTTACGATAGAAAATAATTGCCATCAATTATAAGAGATAAACTTAACAACGAAAAATTGGAAACAGAAAAGTTTTGTTTGTATCCATCTTTTTTCATAGTCTAATCAGTTAAATATTGAGTCTATTGAAAAAGGGTAATTTCTCTGTTCATTTCATTCTTAACCTCACAATATGACAGTCCTGAATCATGAATGATGTCATAATTTAAATTTTAAAACAAAAACGCAAATTTCCTCACCTTCACAATTTCGTTCATCATTTTGCAATTTTTTCCCAACAGGACAAGAACAATCATATGAACCTGGTGTGTTTATACAATGATCAGAGCAGTTGTGACGATGGACGCCAGTTTCAGTACACTCATCAAGTTCTGAATTAAATGAGAAACAGTGGTTTAGTTCACATGAAAGTTTTGGGACAGTTCTTTATTTCATATTAACTGACACATGGTTGAATTCAAAGGGATATTCCTCTATACTATAGATTTGAAAAATGATTATTTAGTAGTTAATATTTTATATAACCAATTGGGGCTATCTTTTAAAAAACAATAAAATCAGATATTATATTAATTTCTAGCAGAGTTACATTATACAGCACATCATCTGGTACTAATCATTAAGTCTTTTCTTTTCTAATCCAAGATTGTTTTGTCCAAGACTGTCAACAAACTCCAATAACTCACCTAAGCAGGTGGTGTTGTCAGTGCCAAAAATGTATCCAGTCTTACAAAAGCACTGGGGAGAGTTGGTGCTGTCTATGTAGCAGTCTTTGCAGGTAACATTGAAACTTGCACATGGATTTCGATCTATGCATTTTAAAATAGAAACAATAGCTGCTAATACCATTAACATTTAATTCCCAAATAAGAAAATGTTAAATGCTGCATTACAATGAAAAAACTTTATAAAATGAATCTGGAACTGTTTTGATGAATGTTATCATAAATCATTTTTAGAATAATTGAAAGAATATGTTTTTTTAAAATTTAAATTGTTTAATTGAAGGATATAGTTTTCAAAAATTGTCTGATGAAAATGGCCTTTAGCCAAAGTTATTTTATAGACACTTTTTCAATCCACATTTGATATTCAACATAAAATATATCAATAGCAAAACTCAGTTAATTTTTCTCCCCCTAACATATCTTGCTGCACTGTCTGCTTATAAATCTCTAATACCTTGAAAGCATGTCTTCCTGTCGTCATTTAAAGTAAAGCTAGGATAACATTCACAGTTGTAGCTGCCAGGTACATTGGAGCATTTCTGTTCACAGCCATCTGTATCATCCTCACATTCATTAATATCTGAGGGCAGAAATATTGAGTGAAAGAATATTATTCAAACTATTACATTATGCACAATTTTAACAAATTAAAATTAAAGATATAAATTATGACATTGTGAATACTGTCTAATAGTCATGTGAAGAAAGGAAAACAATTTAAGTTAAAGCAACTATTCAGACAAATGTGGTACCATTTTTTATTTATGAAAACTAATACATGGAAGCTTAATTCATATACATGTATTTGGGTATTTTTTTATTTTATTTTTTTTTAAAATCATTGCTAGTGCTCCTTCTATTGCAGAAGATTCCTGGGTCCTTTGTTGTATAAGAACACACAATTTGGGAACTTAATTAATTGAACTCATGTAATAAAAGCCACCAACCTGTACAGATCCCATTGACCATTATAAAACCTTCTCTGCACATACAGGTGAATGATCCAGGGTTGTCAACACAAATTTGAGAGCAGTTGGACCTAGAGAGGCTCAGGCATTCATTGATGTCTGAAGAGATAAGAGATAATTGATTAGCTCAAGGAGAAAGAGCTGGTGCAATGTTTATATAAGAAAATGGTATTTATATTTTAGATAGCTGTAGATAGTTTACCAAATGAAAACATTACCATTCATAAATAGAGTTAATTTATCAATAGAAATTTTCTAGATATTAGAAAACAGGAATTTCTAAAGAAATATTTGCATTATTACAGCTAATAAAGAAACATTTTTGAGTATTTATGAAATCTGGAACTTCAGCACAAATGAAATTAATAAAAAAAGTAACTCCATTATAATGTTTTTTTGTTGATTTTTTGTTTGTTTAATTGATAAACAATTTTTTAAAAGTCTTTGATATTTCAGCCAAAGAGTGTAGCCAACTTACTGACACAAGCGTTGTTAGACTCCTCATACCCATTGGGACAATTGCATGTGAAAGATCCATTTGTGTTAACACAATCCTGGTCAGGCCTACAGTTGTCAGTGTTCAGTTCACACTCATCTACATCATTTAAACAGCTGCTCTCAGTCCAGCCTGGCTGACATATGCAGCCTCTGACAGCATCACATCTAATGGAACGGCCTCTACAGTTGCAGGTCTGTGAACAGCTGTTGCCATAGGTGTTTTCCTCACATGCTGATCAAGATTTAAAAAATTGTGTATTTCATTATAACACAGCAACAAATTTAACAAATAACAAAACGACAAAAAACAATTCACATGTTTGTATTTAAGATTTAATTAGATAATGAAATTAAAGATTTAAGAAGTTTAGTCTGATGCCTTCAACAAATTAATTGTGAGAGTTTAAATTAAATTTTATGTGGCCTACGTATATGGATGATTTTGACTAATTTTAAAATAAAATGAGATTTTCTGATTTATAATTTAAAACAAGCAGAAAATATGTAATTGATTAGATTATTTACTTTTTAATGTTTCATTAAAAAATCGCAGTGAGTGAGAAAAGATAAATATTGATGCACCATTGCAATTCAAGCTTACAAAGTAGCTGAATATAATAATTATATTATAATTATTATATATTTATATGATAATATTATATTAAACTTACGGTCACAAACAAGTTTATCCATTTTATTTTGACTGAAGCCAGGAAAACATGAGCAAGTATAGCTTCCGATGGTGTTTTCACACTTTTGTGAGCAAAGATTCTGACTGCATTCATCAATATCTGCAAGTGTAAAAAAATTATGAAGGAACTTACATGTTTATCTTTTTATGTAATTATATTTCATCTACTTTCTACTTTGGTAAAGTAATCAATATCAATTAAAAATCTACTTTCTCAATAAACTGAATATGATTCGAAACAATGTAATTGAATTAGCAGCTGGATAGCGAAGTCAATAGTGTGCTCGCCTCACAAACTGAGGGGTGTGGGATTGATTCCACCTTAAAGCCACTATAAAAAATTTTGATGAATGACTATCACTAAGAAAGTCCTCCACTGACCTGGAGAGGGATGGGCACTGCCAGGTCTATCAAGCCCGAGAATGTTCTAATGGAAACATTAGAACCTCCTACGACTACAGGGTTATAACGACCACAAGGTTATGGGACTAAAAAAAAATAATAAAAAATAAAAAATGTAATTGAAAGTAAATGAGTTGCACTGTACCTTCACATGATGTACCATTTGTGGTCAACTTAAATCCAACTGGACAAATACATTCCCCAACACCATTGTTGTTTCTGCACCCATAGTCACAGCTTTTATTGAAGCCGTCACAAGGATCTGTAAAGGGAAAGAACATTTCTCTGCCATGGGTGTAAACATGCTTATGGTTTATATAGTTTAATTGGTTTATATAGTTTTATATAGTTTATATAGTTCAATCCACACTTATCTTTAACTTCGTCATCAACAAGATAAATAATTATCAAGCTAATAAGTGAAAATAATGTTACTATAAGTATCATATCTAATTCCCTACATCTCAAAAATATCCCAAGCTTTTCATACAGAATATTTTCATTTTTACAACAGAATTTCAATTAAAATGTAATAAATCTACAGCTTAAAAGAGTTTGGATATTAAAAATCAACATATTTCAGGAGAATAATAAAAACTGTGAGCTTTGTTAAATGTAGTTGGGAAATGGGTAGCACTTATTGGGACTCTCATAAATTGAACTACTTGAATATATCTTTGGACAACAAGATTTAGTAGATGGCTAATTATTCATTGTTTGGTGGTTTCCTGGTAGCAGGGAAGATAAAATATGTTGCCGACATTCAAATCTTTGCTTCTAGATCCTATGCTTACCGTTAGGTGACTTTGTGCAGTTGTTTCTCAAAGTAAGCTCAAAGCCATCATAGCATGCGCAGCTAAAATTAGGTGATTCATTGATACAAATCTGGGTACAGTTGTGAATGTTCTCCGCACACTCATTCATGTCTGTGGAATTGTTGCACATTGTGTTACATTCAACGACAAAACAAATTTTGCTTTAATGTGTTCTAAAAAAATTTTTAATATTAAAAAAAATTATAAAGTAAGGCCTTAACAAAAAGCGAGTCATTTCAAAACAGATTTAGATCTCACAGTTAATGAACTAACTACCCCATATGGCTTGTTTCCACATTTCAATGTAATATATATTTTTAAAAAAACATACCTCTGCATTGTGAGCCATATTTTCTGAACCCAGGATGGCAAGTACACGCATAGCTACCAACCGTGTTGATGCAGTTAGCATTAGGATCACAGGGACTGCTGGTACATTCATTGATATCTAAATAAAAATCAAACATTGAAATAATAAAAAATGTTAGTTTTTGATTACCTTCATGAACAGATTAAATATTTTGTGAAGTGTTAGAAAGTTTTACTATGAGGTATTTAAAATAATCTTTTTTTTGTGTGTCTCATTTTAAAAAAAAACAACTTATTAGTTTCAATGTGGATGATTTATGTGATGGATACAATTAAAATTTGTGGATGATTTAATGGATGCAAAATAGAAACTGTAGATGACCCTGTTAAAAAAAAGTTTTTAAATTAAAATCCTGACTAAGCTGACATTGACCTTTGGAAACTAACCTTGACATTTTAAAACTAACCTTGGCATTTTGTTCCATTGGCAAGCTGATATCCAGCTGGACAGTTACTGCAGTTGTAGGATCTACCAAATAAGATTTCTTCAGGGGCAGGTAAATCTGTGCACTTGGTGTCCTGGGGACAGGGGGAGTTGGCACACCCATCTGTGTCCAGTTCACAGTAGTCACCTGGAGGTAGTCAACAGTGTTATATTTATTCAAATATTGTAGCTGCAGCAGTTTCATAAACAAAAAGAAAGATTTACTGGATAAAAATTAAAATTATAACTAAAACTATGTTGAGGAAATGAAATTTATCTTACTGATATTTTCAGTAAATTAAATTGTATGTAATAATCTATGACCATAAAAGTTGTACTGATAAAGTCATTATTATTAGATTTACTTATAGGTTCCATATAGTAAGTTGTGCCTAACAAAATTATGTTATCAGTGGCACCAATAAAGTCAATACAACTCATTTTACCTGTGTAGCCAGTGTTGCAGTTACAGCCAACAATAGTTGAATATGGTGAAATAATCTTATCAACATTTACATCAAAGTTACATGTGCCTTTTCCGTGACAACCGCTACAAACACGCAGTGTTGTAACATACACCTCAGACTCTGCTCCTTTAACATCCCGTGCAACAATCCTGGTAAAACAATATCACATTGAGTTGCCATGGGGAGACTTCTATCTAAATATCAACATTACGTAATGTGGCTGGGTTACCATGCTAAATAAGTTTACATGATAAATAATTAAATAATTAAAACAAAAATTTCAGTGTTGAATTCCCAATAAATTTATACATTTTTTTAAAAAAACATTACAGATGCTCCTTCTATTGCAGATGATTCTTGCATCCTATGTTCTGATATGACAGCAGATACCATCCCCATCTGTTGGCAAGTGATACTGTGTTCACAGGCCACGGCTATGAGAGGATACTGTGGAACAATGCCGCCATTGTTTCCCTAACTACTGTCAGGTACCCATTCGCAACTTGGTGGACTCAGGGACACCCTTAGACCCGGGAACAAATCCCTGCATTCACAGAGATTCAAACCCGTGACCCTCAGGATGTCAGCCGAGCACCATGACCCTTAGGAGTAAACGGAGCAGTGAAGTTTCTTTCTATTTTTGCTTGCTTGTTTGCATACCTAGAGCAAAAACTTGAATCTGACCCTGATAAGCTAGCCTGCTGGTAAATTTTACAACAGATAATTTGAAATGACGCACCTTAGGATCAATGTTCAGTTAAGGCTGCAGCAGTTTAGAATTACAGAGCAAAAAAAAATTTTCCAAAATATTGCGCAAAATATAGATGCTGTGCAACATTGCACACTAGTTTTTTTAATTTGCACACGGACCAATGAACCTTAGAGGGAACATTGTTTAGGATATTGTTTGAAACATTGCAAAATGTGAAAATTGACAAAAAAATATTTTGAGCATGATCTTGACATGAGGCCTTCACAGACGTGTCACTGAGGTCCAAACAAATGATTTTAAGACATATAATAAATAATTCAAGGTGATCAAATAAAATAATCTAAGGCCATGGACAGTTAACTGTAATGCAGCTTTAAAATTTAGCATATTAGAGATCATTTGGTGTTACCAATGTACAACAGTTACACATTAACCTATCAACATGGTGTTTTTCTTTTGTTTTTAAAAACTCACTGAAAAATCTCTCTGCTAAGATTGGTGGCTGTGTAGTTGATGGTTAAAATTCCACTTTCATTGCTGTAGGTGGCACCACTGGGCGGCGTTTCGAGAAAGTAGTAGTAAATGGTGTCATTGTCTGGATCAGAGCCATTCAGGACAATCTTTACTGGCACATTCACTGTTATGTTGAAGTTCTTTTGCCCACTGATACGAGGGGCTGAATTAACTGTAGATTTTATTGTTAAATAAACAAATTTTTAAAAAACATCAACTGGAATACAAGTTTCAGGTTTTTTTTAAAATTAAATTATTGATTTTTTAAAAATTTTATTTGAATATCACATAAAGGATATTTTAAGAACAAAACTGACTAAAAGTATTATTTTAGACTAAACCGATTTTGAACTGTCAATTATAAAAATAGTTGGAAAATTTAGTTGCGGTTCAATATATTTAGACCCATTTAATGTTGTATATTACACAAACAAATTAGTGTTTGTGAGGGTTCAACATATTTAGACCAAATAAATGCTGGGTGTCACTATAACAGGCTTCAGTTGTTGGCTTGTGCTAGTTCCTCATAAATGAAACAAATGATCATGAAACTCACTAGTTTTATCTGTCTGAGTTTGGAAGTTCTTTGCAGCTGCTTGAGAGGCTCTCGCTATTTGTGCATTGCGGGTGGCAACAAAATCAAATATACAAGGGAGATAAGTTGAACTGTTACAAATGGTTTCTGCTTCCTGTCTCACTGTGGCATTGACCTCACTCAGAAAGATGGGTTCAAATGTCGGATCAAAAAAGGATGAAGTATTTTTACCATCAGCATATTTGAATACACTCTTGCTTTGTGTTATGGCCCCTGAGGAAAATTTTTAAATATAAGATGCATAATTGATGAGACGGGACTGTTTTTGGATCAAATATTAGCCAAATTTTTGTAATATTAAGTGTATTATATATGTCACATACGGTAATATCTTCTAAAATCTTCTAAAAGATACCTGGAAATAGTCTTCAAAATTCAGACACAGAAATTTGTAAGAATGCAAATATAGTGTATCAAGTCTAAAAATATGACTCAAAATTGGTAATTTTGTATGTAATATTTTTTTCGGGTGTGTTTTGTGTCCATAAGTAGGACATTTGTTGTCAATGACATTCATAAATTTATGTGTCAGTGATGTTTTTGTTGTCAAGGTTAATGATCATTTAGATCATTAACAGCAAAAACTCTGATTGTAACAGAGATGATCATCAAAAGTATTTTACTCAAGAATGTACTAGACATAGTTCAAATTTCAGTATCACAGCATTGTAATGACAGAGACAAAAATATTTCAAGAATTTCAGACTTACACGATTGACCATATGAAAATATCTGTCTCTCCGATGTATCATTCCGAAGTTTTGTTCCATTGGGAAAGACAAAATCATCTGTGCTGTCACCGTTAAAATTTCCCAGAAGACCTCTGGTCATGTTCTGGAATTTTCGCTCAATGTCAATAGTGAACTCAAGGATTCTGTTGTCCAGTGAAATGGTTATCCCAATGCCTAAAAAAATAAAATCATTCATTTTTTAAACAGTTTATACACATCTCATTGTTGGAAGCAGGAATGAGACAAAACATGTTTGGCTTTTGTGTTTGAGAAATGTTTTCACATGTTTTAAGTTTAAGCTTCAATTGTTTTGGTTTAAAATGATTATCTTGTTCAGAATGTTCATCAGCATGCTCAAAATGAAAGTGTACAATGTAATCTTAACAAATTTTTATTTATTGGGATCCATCAAAATATCTTATTCTGTAAGTTAGTTACTCAGTTATATTCTAATATAAACCAAAAAACCACTTGATGTCATATTGCTTAAGGAAAAGAACATTCCAGATATATTCACTACAAGACAAAGTAAAATGTCATCCACATAAAAACTGATAACCATCAAGACCCAGCACACCCCTCTACCCTCCCCCGTGGGAATCAGCCTCGAACAGGCCCCTGGTGTGTCAGCCCAATAAGAACTCATTTTTAGCAAAAGAAAACTCACCATCTGAGGTGGATACTTTCAAGGAGTCATTCAACCTTCTAATGTTCATTTCATTCTCCATTGTGGTAAAGTTAATGCTGTCACGGAACCTTGTTGTGAAGTCAATTTCATTGACATAGATGATCATCACTGAGAGAGAATGGAAATTATAGAGATTAGCAAAATATAAAGTCATAGACATAAGATGATATCACTGAGAGAGAATGAAAGTTACAGAAGTCAACTGTTGGCTAAATTTTGATGGCAATGTTTGTGGAAGCTCACTTTTGTAAGAACTGAAACATTTGATTTATATGTGTCATTTTTAACATAGAAATAAATATTTCTACTGAATGTCTACTTAAATAGATACTAATTCTACCTGAACATATGATTTATTTACTAAGAATCACTGGCTTCATATTTTATTTCTACTGCACTGCTTTATTTAGTTAAAGAGAAAGTGAAAGATAACATAACCAATTTTGATATACATGAATGAGTCGCAATCTATGTCTCTATTTGTTCTGATGTGCCAAAAATTTCTAAAAATAATAATTATATAATGATTTTGACTTTTTCCCTTCAAAATTAATTAGTTCATTTTGTATTATTAACAATGTTATGAAGAAAATATCAAAATTATATTAGTTATAAATCAATTTTAGGGATTATTTTTACACCCCCTAAAATTTTTTTAATATTTGCATTTAACTAGGTCTACAGAATACACTGTAGTATACATAATGTAAGATTGTGGTAACTTTCAAAATGAAACCATTCGTTTATCAGACTCACCATTGCTTGAATTGCCTATTTCCACTCTCAATGTTTTGCCAGATGTTGTATTCAGAGCCAGAGCACACCAGGCGGTGGCGTCTGTCAGATTTCCATTCAGATTGGCCACTCGACAAGTTCTGCCCTAAATTAGATAATAAAAAAGCTAGTTTTAATTTATTTAACATGTTTGTTATTTCACAATTTCCCTTTAAAAAAAGACGCATAAGATTTATGATAGGGAAACTTTATTGAATATTTAATTTATATTCAATATAATCATCCTTGTATATCACTGAGCTATAGATTTTCCTGAGAATTTTTCTCTCCTATGTAAATTGCATATTTTCTACTCTTTGAGCAAGGGACTAAGTGTAGCATGCATTTATTATAACTGGATTATGTATATGGCTTTCTTCCTTATCTATACTGGATATTTCCCAGTAGTTTTTGTAAGCTGAAGTAAAATCTGTTGTCTCTAGCTGTCATTATTTTAATCTTTGTCAATAATTCAAAATCATTGTTCTTATGTATGGCAATGGTTTTGTTTTTTTTGTTTCACTAATACTGTTGCCCCTTACAATAGCATTTACCAAGTCTTGTTACTATAAATTCTTTGCATCAATTCATTCTATTCTTTTTCCCGTCTGTGTAAGTCCTATTGCTGAAACTTGTTCATTTTCAACTTAGATTTTTTAAAATTTCTATTGCAGTCCATTTCATTTGGATAATACCTGTTGGGTTTCAATCCTTCTGTTGGTATGCTTCAGTTTCTGTATTGAACCTATTTAGCTTGTAAGAGCTGGATCATTTTTTTTTCTACTTTTATTTTGTCTATTATAAGTGTTAAAAATTATTTGGTTATATTTAAATTGTGAAATAAATTGGCCTAACCCTCTAGAGCCTTGCATATTAATTATGCCAGAGTCATTGGTAGCTCAACTATTTAATTCATAAGTGATTTGCACATGTTTCTGTTGAAATATTTTTATGCTAGTTATCATATCTTGTCATGTACTTTGTTGTTTGTTATTGAAGAATAGTCAGAGAGCGGGGGTGGGGGGTATTAAAGGTAGATGCATAAAAATGACTTAGAGGCTTAAAATAGAGTGCCAGTGAATTTGTATATACATGTATTTCTAATTATATAAATTATTTTTTTCCACGCTTGTCACCAAAGCTATTACATACCTGTAACTTGAAGTCATATGTCATGTTATCACTGGTGGTCCCTTCAATTTCCAGCAGTGTGTATTCACCTTGACCATTAAAGATATAGGACTGCCTGTCCAAGGTGATGATGTGAGGATCACCAAAAGCAAATGCTGGTGAATGTAAGTGGGAAGTATTTTTGTTTAATTTGAAGAAGGATTGGTGATCACTTTCTCTTTACTTAAGAATATAATACTTCTGAGAATATTCTCCTTTCTCAATAACTGTGGGGGGGATGGGAGAGAGGGGGAGGAAGAGAGGTTCCTGTACTGAAAGGTCACTTGATTCTGCAAAGTCCTCAAATTTTTAAATATTTTTAATAAAAAGAAATTTACACAGTTTATTTTTTTAAAAACTCGATTAATAACTGAAATGTTTTCTGAATCAGCATGGAATGGAGAGGTAATCACATGGGCTTACCAAAGGAAAAGAAGTTGTTGACACAAGAAGGTGCTGGCCTGACATTGTAGTACAGGTTGCATAGATCAGACAGCTCACAGCACCACTTCTTGGGGAGTGTGTCATAGGATTCATGTAGAATTCGAGACATGAAAGGTGTTGCTGCTTGAAAGCTGCCAGCTAGAGGCATTCTGTTTTCAAAATTTCCACTTGATCGGTAACAGCATCTCTGAATGTTTGAAATTTTACATTTATTATATGAAATACTACATCTATGATATTAAAAATTATATCTATTAAAGGAAAAATTACATCTATTATAGGAAAAATTTCATGTATTAAATGAAATATTTGAACTATTAAATGGAATATCCCCTTAATGATTATCCATTCCATTAAAAATTATACTTATTTTAAGTGATATTGCATCATTAAATGAAATTATGAAATACATGAAATATTGCACTTTTATAGGAAATATTTTATTTTTAAACTTGAATTATTTTAAAACTCTGGTTTATAGAAAAATGAAATGTTAACTTTTTAAACAATAATATTGGCTTAAACTTGGATTATTCAATAAATTTTTGTGGAAAACATTGTAAGTTTATCAGCTGTAAGTTGATCCCATTGTTAAATCAATACCCCTGAGTGATCTCATGTAAAAACAAATAAAGGGTAAAATCTTATTGCTACTCTAAAGTATTTAATAAACCCCACAGTCTGATGTCAAAAAATGACAGGCACTGTGTCTTTTAGTCACACAGAAGCAGATATTCTAGCTTTCCCCCTTTTTAAAGCTTTAAAGAGTGACAATAGGTAAAGAGATTAATGTTTACCCTGCCGTAACTGCCATAGCCAGGGAAACTGTCATAACAATCGGCTTCTTCGTAGGAGGGTATCCACAGGCCACTAAACAATGCACTGAATTCGTTACAAGGGCAGCGTGGTACAATACTGTTCCAGGACTGGAAAACTACACACGAAAGTGATGAATGGATCAATTATATTTTTAATTTAACATGAAAGTCTTTTAAATGTTGACTTTCCTTTAACAAATATAGAAATTTAACATTTTTAAAATATTTGCCCTAATAAATGAGTTGAACAAACAGAATATTCTAACAGTTCTCTGCTGTTGTTGTTTTCTTTTCTTTTGAAGTATTTTTTTTATTTTAAAAATCTGATACTTATTGAAACCTTAGAATGACCTACCTTGATAATTAGAACTATAAACATTTCCAGCATTTTCCAGGTACCAGTTTTGACATTTCATACCAAAGTTTTCTTTTTCTCCTATTTTGAAAAACCACATGCCGGGATATCCTATACCGAGATAAACAACACAAAGACTTCATAAACATTGTTTAATATAGTTTTTAAGTCAAATATGTACATCACATAATGTTGATATTTATAGGCTATACTTGGCATTAGTTTTGATGAAACAAAAAAAAAGTGTGTGGAGGGGGTGGGGGGGTCAATTCTGATTACAGTTGAACCTGGAAATAAGGATCATTGAAATGGCATGGCACCATGTCTGGCAGATGCGCCTTAAATTTCATTATCACGAAATGATCACTGAGCACTGAATGAATCTGCAAGCAGCTCAACGTTTACCTAGGCCTAGGCACAAAGGGTTAATGTTATTTTCAGGTAACGTTATTTTTTTTAACATACCCTTCAAGAACTTATTTACAGTTCTTACACAAATTATTGACCCACCTGTGTTTCCTATGACCCTGTCAAAGTTGTAATAATTTCGTCTCATGGTATCAAAGTTGTTGCTTCCCCAGCCAACCTCAACTGCTCTTCTCATCACGGGGTCAAAGTTCATGACCCCTTTGCCATAGATGTAAATGACGTAAGTCGATGCTCCATCAGAGATGATTATGCACTGGAAGTTTACTCGCTGATCAAGAATGATAAATTATTATTATTTTTTTATAAAGACTTTTTTTTTAATGGTATAGAGAAACCTTTAAAAAAATAATAAATATTATTATACTGAATAAGTGGACCATCATTTAAAGATTTCTTAGGACAATAAAAATAAATTAACAACGTGTTCTTTAAATCTTAATTTTAAGAGCATGAAAGTGGAAACAATAAAAATTCTATTCATTAAGTTAATAAACTTCTTGCAAAGAGGAAGTTGAAGAGATGGATAAAACTCTTGCCATATTAATTAAATGTTAGTTTTCACAAAGAATATGGATGGTGATTAATTAGGCACCCTTTATAAGAGTAGTGATTTCAAATTTTAGGCTACAAAATTTCAGGCTATGAAATTTTTTTGTTCTTGTAAATGAAAGGAAAAAAAAAGGCCTAGTTTTTCTACCAACATTTATTGTGTTTTACAATAGTTGCCTGGTGCACTCACCTCCTTGTCACTCAGTTCAACGGGATATGGGGCAACATTATTCCAGGTGGTGACCAAGACGACCCTGCTGTCATATTTGTCCAGTCGTGTGTAGTTAGCTACCTCACTGTTGGCTTTGTCAAATATGTCAGAATTCTGATTACTGGCACCATTTTTTGTATACAGCTGTAATATGAAATATGGGATTTTAAGTTATTACAAATAACTCCCAGCATTCTATGTAAGGTTTATTATTGTGGAAAGATTATACAGTAAATAAACGTGACATGAGTAAATTTTAAAAATAAATATGAGTAACTCCAGTTTTACAATTTGTGTACCATTTATCTTTTATATAAGCTATAAGATACCTGGTAAAAAACTTCTCCTTTGTCCCAGCTTAATATGTCAAGATCAGCCCAATAGACGGCAAGCAATTTACGCTGAATACTTGAGGTCAGTCTTTGAGGACTAAAACTTGCAAACTCAAAGTCAAAACTGATGAGACCATTAACGCTTATCTGGAATTAACAGAAACAAACGCTTTGCTGAAGGTTAAATTTTAAACAGTTTTATCAATTGGTGTTTTTATTTGTTCTGATGAAGGTATTTGCTGAAATGTCTAATGTCTACACCTGTTTTTGTCTATAAATAATAACACTTTAAATGTATTTTGTAATCCACACTGATGATTTGTGTCTCTTGTATCACACTCTCAGACATACCCAAATGTTCCTGATAAGCTGCTGTCCCCATGGAATTCCTTCTGCAATGGTTATTTTCTTGGTGGCATATTCAATATCTTTTGGCATTTTTGAGTCTCCTTGAGCTGAGCCGTAAGTAAAGAATCCTGAAAATAAAATGTGACAATTTTTGCAAAAAAACACATTAAAGAAAAAAACTTTATTTTTGATATTGAAAATAATTTTAATTTGAATATCTATCAGGCTATTTTCAGAACGTTTTCGTTGAAATGACAACAAGAATCCCCAAAAGGCTACCTTGACAAGCTCCTCCAGAAGTTAGGTTTTCAAATCCTGCTACACAGCCACACGTTGCTGTACTAGTCAAATTGTAACATTTCTCATTGGTATTGTTACAGAAGTTTGTATTAGAACAATCTTGAACATGTTGATCACAATTGACACCAGTCCAACCTGGTTTACATGTGCAGGTTCCGTTTACATCATTACAGTCTTGTGTGTTTGCTGACACGCAATTACAGGCATTGGCACAGTTCTGTCCATAGTGTGTAGTGTTGCATGCTGAGGTGAATAATAAAGAAGATAAGTGTGAGTGGTGTGAAAATTATCTAAATCGTTTAGTATTACCCAAGGGTAAGTTACAAATATTTTTAAAAAGGTTGACTCAGTTGTAAACAAGAATTTTCAATATACGAGAAGAACCCGTTACTTATTTTCAGCTTTAGGATAACTGTGGAAAATGTGATAAAATGTTAGTTGTTTATTTTGAATATCTGTCTGACTACTTTCAGAAACATTTATGTTGAATTGACAAGAAGATTCCCCAAATTGCTACCTTGACAAGCTCCTCCAGGAGTTGGTTTTTCAAATCCTGCGACACAGCCACACGTAGCTGTACCAGTCAAATTGTAACAATTCTCATTGGTTTTATTACAGAAGATTGGATTAGTACACTCTTGAACGACTTGAGTACAATTAACACCAGTCCAACCACTCATGCATGAACAAGTGCCATTGACATCATTACAGTCTACTGTGTTTGCTGTCTTGCAGCTACATGTCTGGCTACAGTTGGCACCATAGTGGCTAGCATCACAAGCTGTGACACATGAGGAATAATTGTGTCATCGAAATGGATCAAATAAAAGTTGTTTTTTTATATAATAAGACGAAATTTTAGAAATAGGACCAACATTCTTTCCGTTCAGTTTGATTTTCTAAGAATTCAACATCAACTTAGAAATCAACTAATCCAAAACAAATTGATTTTAAAAGATTATGTACAACAAATATATATTTTGATAAAATCAATACCTTGGCATTGAACCCCGGAAGTTGTTCTGTAATAGCCAACAGCACAATTACATTCGAAAGAGCCATTAAGATTCTTACAGACTTCATGGGCATTGGGACAAATGGTAGCATTTAAACATTCATTGACGTCTGTGTCACACGAAGTGCCAGTCCAACCTGGTTTACATGTGCAGGTTCCGTTTAAATCATTACAGTCTTGTGTGTTTGTTGACAGGCAGCTGCATGTCTGGCTACAGTTGGCACCATAGTGGCTAGAATCACAAGCTGAGACACAAGAGAAATAATGTCTCATCGAAATGGAACAAATAAAATTTGTGTAATATAATAGTACGATATTTCATAATAGGACGATATTTCAGTAATAGGACTAACATTGTCTCTGTTCAAGTGGTTTTACTAAGAACATTTAAAACCAATTTGAAAACCAGCTAATCCAAACCAAATTCATTTTAAAATATAATAGACACCAAAGATTTTTTTCCTGAAATTATTACCTTGACATAAAGCAGCAGAATTTGTTCTATAAAAGCCACCCGCACAATCACATAGGAAAGTGCCGTTAAGATTCTTACAGACTTCATGGGCATTTAGACAAATGGTAGTATTTGAACATTCATCGACGTCTGTGTCACACGAAGTGCCAGTCCAACCTGCTTTACATGTGCAGGTTCCGTTTAAATCATTACAGTCTTGGGTGTTTGCTGACACGCAAAGACAGGTGTTGGAACAATTCTGTCCATAGTGTGTAGCATTGCATGCTGTGTGGAAAATAAAGTTTGAGTGGTGTGGACATTATCTACAATGTTTAGTCTTGTTCTTGGGTTGGTTACAAAGATCAGAAAAATGTGATTTTTCGTTTATTAATTGCTTCTCTAAAAATGCTTTTTGTTAAAAAATTGCAAAATAATAATAGTGTAAATATTATGAATAAGACCATTGTGCATTGTTTGTGTTAAAATTACATATATATTGTTTTAGTTATTTTATAGGTTATTTTCTGTGCAAAGATTACTTTGATATTGTGAATTTTATTTATTTTTCCGCATTTATTATCCCTTTCAGCCAAAAAGTGATTATGTTATTCAAGTAAAGAGGTTTAGAAGTAGGTAAATTGATGAGCTGAATTCATTGTTCAATTAATTTTGTCTAGATTTTTTTTCTAATTGCTTCTGACGGAGAAAGAATCTCACATATGAGAAGTCTTTAAAAAAACGTTTTGTTTACTTTTTTTTGGATATATGATGAAATTAACCGTTGTTTCGGGATGAAGTTGAAATGCCAATTAAGAAATCTTTTGGCATACATGTAGCCTATATTAATTGAACTGAAACTTAATTTCAGTGTTGTTCTGATATGAGATTTTTTTGTCCCCAGCGCAATAAAAAATTATTTTTTTTTCAAAAGACAACTTTCTAATAATTTTTCACAAATAAATGTGAAGGATGTGTTTGATCTTTGTCTGCATCTAGATTACATGTACTTCGATACAGAAGAACGTCTTAGGTGGGTTCGCTGATCATTGATTCAGTATTTGGGTTGGGGGAAAAGAGTTGGGGGGGGGGCTCAAAACCATGTATATGAGTTGTGAGTCGGTTTAACATCACAGTTTGGTTCATTAAAAACATTGTAAATACACTGTTCCTCACCAGAGAGAGGTTTTAAACATTTTGTTGTTGTTTACATTATGCTCTTTCAACCTCTTTACCATGCAGATGACAGATCACTAAGAATATGTAATAAAATATTCAACTGCTTATAAGAATTGGAATTCACAGACCCCACAAATATTTTCATTGACCCCCTCAGGGGTCTGTGAGTGTTAACTGCGGGTTAAGGGTCACGGTTCTAAACCAAAGAGATAAAACTATTTATTTGTAGAGGAGAGTAAGTCAGAACATTTAAATGTAAGAAGCGTTATCAAGTTAAATTATTTTTTTAAAGACATTTAACACCAAGCAGTTAGTAAGAAGTTTTTGCAAATTTATATGGTCAACTTTTATATGATAATAATTGCATATTTGATATATTATAAGCAAAATAAGAGAAATCAATGGAAAAAGGATAGTCTGTGCAAATTAAACTTTTAAACTAAAATAAACAGGGTTAGGAAGTTAATATGGGTGCAGAATTATTTAAAAAAAATTATTTTGCCATGATGGAAGAAGTTAAGATTATTCGATCCATAGATTACTTCAGTTAGTTTTGCTTTTTCGTAAGATTTAGTCAAAAGATTAAAGACTAAACTAAAAGTAGCTTGCTGCAAATATAAAAAGATATTAAATTTGAATTTTATATTGCAAATAAAAATTTTAAAATTGAAATTTTCATGTCAAAATTAAACAACCATATCTCATTATTTAAATAAGATTTTTTTAAAAGGTGCATAAAAATTTAAATAAAAAGTATTGGTAGTTTAGCTAAAATATTTATTTAACGTAGTTATTAATTTATTAATATTTAAGAGGAAAGCATTTTTAGAGTTCTCTAAAATCATATAGAGTAAAGATTCCAAGCCAAATAAAAGTAAGGAAAAAAAATTATAGAAATAATAATGAAAAACTGTTGTGTGTTTGCACATTGAAACAAGTCATATCAAGCAATAACTTGTCAAGCCATTTATATTACATCACTATAATAATTGAATAAAAATTAATTTTTTTTCGATAAGGGTTTTAGGAAAATTTAAAGATTATTTTTAAAATATCAAATTTTAAAGTTAAAAAGGGTCAGGAACGATTGATTGAACCTAAAAACTTAATGAATATATCAATAATTCTGTAAAAAGATGAATGTGTATCTAAACAATTTCATTTTTTTCTTTAAAATTTGTATGACTTTTTATTACTTAAATAAATTACTTTTGAGTCACATTTTAATTTATTTGTGCAATAAAATATTTTCCTGACTATCCTAAAAATACCAGGAATCCTACATTATGAATAAATAATAGATATTTCTGCACAGCTAATTAAATAGTATTGAAATAGATTGCCTATAAAAAGGGAAGTAATATAATTAACACGCTCACCACATGACTAATTGCTTTTATTAGCAAGGAGCAGCACACAAGGATTTACTATGAAAATATTTCCTTACCTTGGCAAATAGTTGAGTTTCTTTCAAAGCCAACAGCACAAATGCACTCAGCACTGCCGTTGAGGTTGTGGCAGACTTCATGGACACCTGAGCAGTAGCTGGCATTGTTGGAACACTCGCTGATGTCCTCGTCACATGTTGGACCCTCCCAGCCAGGCTTACAGATGCACGCTCCAGTTGTGTCATTGCAGTCCAAGGTGTTGGTCACTGAACACTTGCAAGGTTTCAAACAATCTTCTCCATATCTAGTGGCATTGCAGGCTGTTTTTTTTAAAGCAATAAAAAAGACATCAATTGAAATTTGATAAAAACATTAATAAAGTTATCAAACTGGTCAAAGCTTATCATTAAAATCTCTAGTTGATCAATAATACAATTTAATTAAAGATTTAAAAAAAAAGAAAAATGTAAATATATTTTTTTTTCTTATTTGGATAGACAATGTAGAAAAAAGATTTTACAAAATTTTGGTGCTAAAAGTGTTGACATCTCACCTTCACATTGACCTGCAGCTGTTGACCTCCCATATCCAACCTTGCACCTGCACTCAGCGGAGCCATTCTGATTGATGCACGTAGAGTTTAGGTCCGGGCAGAAACTCGTGTTGGCCACACATTCGTTGATGTCAAGTTCACAAATTGTTCCCGTTCCATCCCTTTTTGCAGGAACAAGTTCCAGTCACATCATTGCAGTCAGCTGTATTGTTGGTGATGCAGTTACATGGAGTGGCACAGTTCTCACCATGATAAGTTTCATTGCAAGCTGTTCAGAGACAAAAGTAAATTGAATGATACAAGTTTAAATAATTCGTCAAGCTTTGTAAGTTAGGGAAATGTAGACTCTGTGAAGTTTAAATGCACAGAGGATTTAAAAATAATACTTAAGAGAGAGAAAAAAAAACTCTTCTATTTTAAATTGTTTCCTAAAGATGTCTGCATCACAATGTTTTCAATGATTAAATTTTTCTCAATACAATCTTCTGCTATAAATAAAAAGGCCTGACTTTTTATAATGCAAGTAACAAAGTTACAATAAAAGCTTGAAAGAAATTGTAATTTATAAACTAGTAGTATTTTCCTTCGATAAGCAATAGAGATACTGTATAATACCTTCATGCTAATTATCATTTTTCCACATAATTGCTATTCTACTTGATCATCTCAAATCAACACTATAAATTTTGAACTTGTTCCGATTCTGTACAAACCTATGCAGCTTCCATTATTGTCTTGATAACCTGTCTTACAAATGCAAGAGTAGGACCCAACAGTGTTGTTACATACTTTAGTACGTGGGCAGGTATACAGAAGTGGGTTTAGGCACTCGTTCAAGTCTGGATTTAAACAAATATAAAAATTACAGAACACTAAACATTAAAATAATTTAGATTTTTTAAAAAAAAGTTATTATTATTCATCAGGTCTTAAATTTTAAATCTTTGAAAATATAAAAGTTAAATTTAGTATAAAAGATAATTACACAATAATTATCAGAAATGCACATTCTATCATAGTGCAATCATCCTATAACAAACAAATTTTTATATATACTACCTTGGCAGGTCAGGTTGTTTGCTGATTTTTCATAGCCGCTGTCACACCTGCACTCAGCTGAACCATTCAGGTTGATACACCTGACATTGGTCCCAGCACAGTAGCTGGCATTGGAACACTCATCAATGTCAGTGTCACACCTTGGACCGGTCCAACCTGGCTGGCACACACACTGACCTGTCGTGTCATTGCAGTCCAGTGTGTTGGCAAACAGGCAGATGCAGTTATTTTGGCAGTCTTGGCCCCATTTAGTGGCGTCGCATGCTGGAAGATTTGAATAGAATATCATTGTCAGATAAATACAACTAAAAATCCTTTTTCTTTTAAAATCCTTTATTAAAAATTGTTCAATTTTATTTTGTTTTATTGCTAAGCATGCATGATAATTAAAGGAAACAAATTTCATTAAAAATATTATTTTAATTTCACAAACAAAAAAAATCAGGAAAAATAATAAGTTACATTTTCTGAAGGCAGTTATTAAAACTGTTATGCAATGAAGATAAAGTAGTGCGGTCTTGTTCTCTAACGTACCTTTACATTTTTGGTCAGAGCTGAAGTAGCCAACATCACACACACACCTAAATGAACCAGGTGAGTTAATGCACGTCCCAAATTGTGGGCAGGTGGTGTTTATTGCATTCATTAATATCAGTACCACAGTTGGCACTGTTCCATCCTGGATTACAAGCACATGCCCCCGTTGATGCATTGCAGCCAACAGAGTTGGTGGTGTTGCACCCGCAGCTGAAGCTGCAGTTTGTTCCATAAAACCCAAACTCACAAGCTGAAGGGTAAAAACAGCATTTAAATATTTTTGCTATAGAAATACATACATCAATGTAAGGTACAAAGTGATAGAGAGAACTGGTTTGAGGGATGGTGTGGGGTTAATTAGGGAGTAGAATGAAGGGGAAAATATGGAAAAGTGTTTACAGAAAGAGATGAGAAACAATGGAAACAGCTGGAGAAAAAAGAAGGAAACATGTGGAGAGAGAGAAAGTTTATTGGGGGGGGAAGGATAATTTATAATTAAAATGCACGACAAACTCTGAAGCCAGAGAAATATTATTTGGAATAGAGATTAAAATTAAAAACTACATTGAAAAATTTCAACTTAGACAATTATTCATTCATTTGATATTTGACCAACCAGATATTTAGGAACAGCAATGAGCTTGCATTTCAATATGAGAGAAGACATTTTTCAGGTTAAGAGGTTTTTAAAAAAATTATTTGCTAAATGAAAAAACACCATTGGGACAGTGACTAACCTTGGCATGTGATCTTGTCTGCTGCTAGTTTATAACCATCATCACAGCTGCAGCTAAAGGTGCCTGGTAGATTAGTGCACCTGCCTCGAATGCAGCGATTGGGCTACAGCACATTCATCAATATCTTATGGAGAAAACAATTTCTTAGTTTTAATGAAAGTTTTAAATAGTATACTCTTTAAAGATCTTTTCATTTCAAAAATGCACAATAAAAATACGTGATCATTGTAAGATTTTTTTCTTTCTTTGAAAAAAAAATTTAATTAAATTTACTCAATACGGAATAATGGCACTCAAAAATTCCTAGACTCTGTAGTGCTCATTTGAAAAATATCATTAACACTTTTTTTTTAGTGTGCAAGAAAATTTAATGGCTTCTAAAGGTGGGATAATAGGTTATTTTTAAAAGTTGAATCAAGATTCAGTATCTAATAAAATTCAGTGCGTGGTAAACTAAAAACTAACAACAAAAGGATAAAGAAGTGGCATCAGCATCAAAGGCACTTCCCGAAAACCCATCTCCTAAACCCCATAAACAACAAGGTTGAGACGTGTCAGAGGCATTAGCAGAGTACCAAAAGCTATTTTAAAGATACCAACTTTCCATTGGGAGGTTGGGGTGGGGGTGAACAAAATTAATAATAATGAAACAAGACCATGGGGGATTTGGGGGGGGGGAGGTGGGACTAACCTATGCATGTTTCTGTTGTCAGTGGTGTTTAGATTAAATCCTGAATGGCAGCTGCATACTTCCTTCCCTGACTGAAGAGTGCATGCCTGGGCACAGGAGTTTGATGTGTTGCAAACATTGGTGACGTTGATCACTGCAACATAATGACATTTTGTTTTTAAACACATCATGCATAAATTCAGGTTTGAGATTGTAATACACTTTGAATAGCTGTGTTTAAATTAAAAGCCTTGTCAAGGAAATATGGGAATAAGAGATATTATAGTTTAAAATAGTTCAAAAATCAGAAATACAATTTAATTGTTACTTTAAGAAAATAGGATACTTGTACTTCCATTTTAATACGAAAAAATGTGTCTTAAAAAACAAACAAGTGATTTTACAAATAATTTCTAGAAGAATATAAACCAGGTGACTCACAGTCACAAGAATTTCTGGTTGTAATGTTGAGTCTATAGCCTTCCAAGCATTCACAGTAGAAGCTACCTGCTGTGTTCCTGCAGCTTTGATCACACTTATTTAAATCAGGGTTGGTGCATTCATCAATGTCTTTGAAATAAATAATTGTAGTAATTTCTCATTAAAATCTCATGCTTCAACTATTAAAATATAAATAGTTCACACATTCTCCATAGCAGTTCTAATCCTAAATTTAGCAAGCTGTAAATCAACATGTTAAATAAATAGTTAAATTAAATTTCAAAACAATTTTTCTATGAAACTATTTTTAGCTATTTCTAAAATGTAAAAATGGATTGATAAAAAACTAATTTTGCCATGTGTTCCATCAGAAATTATTAAACTAACAAAAAACAACAAAAAACACTTTTTCATTGAGGGTTTGAAAAAATAAAATAAAATTACCTTTGCATGTGTCTCCTTGTGGTAAAAAGCCCCTGTTACAAGAGCAAGAGTAACTTCCAATGGCATTGGTGCACATTTGTTGACATGGGTTATTGGTGGTGCATTCATTAATATCTGAAAAAATGACAAGATGAAAAACATATGATGCTTGCTTATGTTAACCTGTGGACAAATTAATTTAATTATATATATAATAAATATTTTTGAAGCTAAATAAACTCAAAATATTAACTTTTAATTTATTTCAATCAGAGGAGAAATCAGGCTTTAAAGTTTAGCACTTATATAGGGATAATGTTTTCTAAAGCTGAAATATGTTATGAGTATTAAATATATCTAATATTGATTGAAGCACTGCTGATTAAATTTGAATAGTTTTATAAACACATTTTATATGTTGTAAAATATCCATGCTTAAAGAAGTAATTTTTTTTTCAAACACAACATAGTACTCCTACTTATTACCTTAAACAGCGACTTCTTACAGAAATAAAAAGTTAGATAATGAATCATGCAACTTAAGAGCTACCAAATGTCAACATGAGGCATAGACAAGTTAATCTTCTAAATATGTTAAAGATTTTTTTTTATACTGAGAGGTCAAGTGTCAATGCATTACAGATGGACGAAGATTGGATTTTAAGAAAAGGGGGCAGGTGTCAGTGAAGATAGGACAGTAGATATACAAGCTCTGAGACATATACTCACTCATAAGATAGGACAGTAGATATACAAGCTCTGAGACATGTACTAACCAACAAGATAGGACAGTAGATATACAAGCTCTGAGACATGTACTAACCAACAAGATAGGACAGTAGATATACAAGTTCTGAGACATGTACTCACTTATAAGATAGGGCAGTAGATATACAAGCTCTGAGACATGTACTAACCAACAAGATAGGACAGTAGATATACAAGTTCTGAGACATGTACTCACTCATAAGATAGGGCAGTAGATATACAAGTTCTGAGACATGTACTAACCAACAAGATAGGACAGTAGATATACAAGTTCTGAGGCATGTACTCACTCATAAGATAGGGCAGTAGATATACAAGTTCTGAGACATGTACTCACCAACAAGATAGGACAGTAGATATACAAGCTCTGAGACATGTACTCACCAACAAGATAGGACAGTAGATACACAAGCTCTGAGACATGTACTCACCAACAAGATAGGACAGTAGATATACAAGCTCTGAGACATGTACTCACCAACAAGATAGGACAGTAGATATACAAGCTCTGAGACATGTACTCACCAACAAGATAGGACAGTAGATATACAAGCTCTGAGACATGTACTCACCAACAAGATAGGACAGTAGATATACAAGCTCTGAGACATGTACTCACCAACAAGATAGGACAGTAGATATACAAGCTCTGAGACATGTACTCACCAACAAGATAGGACAGTAGATATACAAGCTCTGAGACATGTACTCACCAACAAGATAGGACAGTAGATATACAAGCTCTGAGACATGTACTCACCAACACAGGTATTATTGACCATACTGTAGCCCGTAGTACAGTTGCAGTAGAATGAGCCTGGAATGTTAATACAGTTGGAGAACTCAGGGCATGGGGACGTGGAGTAATCACATTCGTTGACATCTTGATCACATCTCTGACCGCCCCAGCCACTTTTACAGATACATCCTGTAATGGGGTCACAGTGGCTGGAGCCTTTTGGATAACATCCACACTGATTGACGCACTCTTTGCCCCAGTGGTAATCATCGCATACTGTGGGAGATGATTAATCATTTATTCAATAAAAAAGATAAAAATATCAATTAATTTTTCTATAATATTTTTTTTTAAATTTTAATGTATATTACACGTTGAAAATTTAGAATTGTCATCGCTTAACAAAATTTTTAAAACTTCAGCATTTTGTAATGGGCATTTTTAGGTCTGTGAGCATTTACATATATTAATTATTTATTTTTGGTTCAGATTGATAACTTCAGATCGCTGGTGTTTACTTTGGTGTTTGCAATGTTATAATAGAAAATTATTGCCATCAATTATATTATAGGAAATAAACTTAACGAAAAAATTGGAAACATAAATGTTTTGGTCTCTATCCACATTTTTTTTTCATATTCAGTTAAATATTGAGCCTGATGAAAAAGGTCATTTCTCTGGTCATTTCATTCTTAACCTGACAATATGACAGTCCTGAATCATGAATGATGTCATAATTTAAATATTTAAAACAAACAACAAATTTCCTCACCTTCACAATTTCGTTCATCATTTTGCAATTTTTTCCCAACAGGACACAAACAATTGTAGGAACCTGGTGTGTTAATACAATCATCAGAGCATCTGTGGCGATGAACACCAGTTACAGTGCACTCATCAATTTCTGAATTAAAAGAGAAACAGTGGTTAAATTCACTTGAAAGTTTTGAGACAGTTCTTTATTTGATATTAACTGACACATGGTTGAATTCAAATGGATATTCCTCTAAACTACAGATTTTAAAAATGTTTACTTAGTAGTTAATATTTTATA
This sequence comes from Ampullaceana balthica, assembly GCA_944989445.1. Lineage (NCBI taxonomy): Eukaryota > Metazoa > Mollusca > Gastropoda > Lymnaeidae > Ampullaceana > Ampullaceana balthica. The sequence continues at coordinate 80,138 of CALYLW010001385.1, read as the reverse complement.
TAACTAATTGGGGCTATCTTTTAAAAAAATAAATCAGACATTGTATGCATTTTTAGCAGAGTACATTATACACCCCCAACATCTGGTACTAAGAGTTTCTAATCTATAATATTTTGTTTGTGAAAGTCTTTCCACAATCTCCAATAACTCACCCAAGCAGGTAGTGTTATCAGTGCCGAGGATGTAGCCAGTGTTACAAAAGCACCGGGGAGAGTTGGTGCTGTCTAAGTAGCAGCCTTGGTTGCAGGTAACATTCAAACTGGGCACATGGATTCAGATCTAAGCATTTGAAAATAGAAAAAAATAAATAAATTGAATGCAAAAGCTGCAAATACCATAAAAATTTAAACAAACATTTTTTTGGTCACAAATAAAGAAAATTGTTATTTTAAAAACTACAATACAAATTATATTAAAAAAATTAAATAATCAATAACTGTTTTGATGCATGTTATCTTAAATCATTGTTAGAATAATTGAAAACATACATTTTTTTTAAAACTTCAATTTTTAATTGGAGTATCCAGGTAGTTTTGTATGCGCTGGTGCAAATGGGCCTTTATCCAAATTTATTTTATAGACAATTTTTCAATCCATAATCGATGTTCACCATCAAACATATCAAAAGTAAAATTTTGTTTCTTTTTTTTCCCCCTAAAAATATCTTGCTCCACTGTCTGTTTAAAATATCTAATACCTTGAGTGCAGTTCTTCCTGTCATCTTTTAAAATAAAGCTAGGAAAACATTCACAGTTGTAGCTGCCAGGGTACATTGGAGCATTTCTGATCACAGCCATCTGTATCATCCTCACATTCATTAATATCTGAGGGAATAACAAAGCAGAATTTTTGAGTGAATGAATACAATTCAAGCTATTATATTTTAGCACAATTTTAAGAAATGAAAGTTAAAGATGTAAATTATGATGTTGTTTATGTTTAAGTAACTATTCAGACAAATGTGCTTCAATATTTGACAAATGTAAACAATCTATATGGAAAAGATTAGTGAATATTTCATAACATACTTCAAATTTAAACTTAGTTACCAAACTTATTTCTAAAGTCTTTCCCTACATTAAAAAAAAATGATACAGATGCCCATTCTATTGCAGAAGATTCTTGCGTCCTATGTTCTGATATGAAAACACACAATTTGGGAACTTAATTGAACTCATGTAATAAAAGCCACCAACCTGTACAGATCCCATTGACCATTATAAAACCTTCTCTGCACATACAGGTGAATGATCCAGGGTTGTCAACACAAATTTGAGAGCAGTTGGACCTTGAGAGACTCAGGCATTCATTTATGTCTGAAGAGATTAGAGATAATTGATTATATCAAGGAGAAAGAGCTGGTGCAATGTTCATATAAGGAGATGGTAATTATCTTTTATATAGCTGTAGATAGTTTACCAAATTATAAAAAAAAATTCCTATTCTTAAATAGAGTTATTTTATCAATAGAAATTTTCTAGATACAAGAAAACATGAATTTTCAAAGAAATATTTGCATTATTACAGCTAATGAAGAAAACCTTTAGGTCTTTATTTAATCTGGAACTCCATCACACATGAAATACATCTAAAGATAAAGTATTAAAATAAAAAAGAAACAAACTTGTGTTTTTGTTTTTATTTTGGTCTCCTTGATTAAAAAAGTAAATTTAAAGTCTTTCATATTTCAGCCAATGAGTGTAGCCAACTTACTGACACAAGTGTTGTTGGACTCCTCGTACCCAATGGGACAATTGCAAGTAAAAGATCCATTTGTGTTGACACAAATCTGGTCAGGCCTACAGTTGTCAGTGTTCAGTTCGCATTCATCTACGTCAATTTCACAGCTGTTCCCGATCCAACCTGGCTGACATATGCAGCCTCTGACAGCATCACATCTAATGGCACGGCCTCTACAGTTGCAGGTCTGTGAACAGCTGTTGCCATAAGTGTTACCATCACATGCTGATCAAGAGTTAAAAAAAAATATTTCAATAAACACAGCAACAGATTCAAAAAATTACAGTATGACAAAAAACAATCTACATGTTTGTATTTAAACTTAAAATTAATTAAAAGATAAAATACAGATTTAAGAAGTTTAGTCTGAAGCCTTCAACAAATTAAAGGCACGAATTTAAATCAAATTTTAAGTGGAATACATTTATGCATGATTTTTATAAATTTTTAAATAATAAACATACGGTCGCAAACAAGTTTATCCATTTTATTCTGACTGAAGCCAGGGAAACATGAGCAAGTATAGCTTCCAATGGTGTTTTCACACTTTTGTGAGCAAAGATTCTGACTGCATTCATCAATATCTGCAGGTGTGAACAAAAATTATGAAGGAACTTACATGTTTATCTATTTATGTAATTATATTTCATCTACTTTCTACTTTTGTAAAGTAATCAATATCAATTAAAAATCTACTTTCTCAATAAATTGAATATGCTTCAAAACAATGTAATTGAAAGTAAATAGGTTGCACTGCACCTTCACATGATGTTCCATTTGCGGTCAACTTTAATCCCACTGGACAAAAACACTCCCCAACACCAGTGTTGTTTCTACACCCATAGTCACAGCTTTTATTGAATCCGTCACAAGGATCTGTAAAAGGGAAAGAGCATTTTACTGCCATGGCTGTAAACATGCTACAGGTTTATATAGTTATCTAAGGTTTAAATGATCCAATCTACACACATTTTAAATTGTTTACCATAAACAACAAAAAATAATTAAATTTTAGCATATTTCAAAATAATGTTACTATATATATATTAGATATAATTCCCAAAATCTGAAAAATAATACTAGTTTTTTTTATATTGAATAGTTTCATTTTTATAGCAGAATTTCAATTTAAGTGTCATAAATCTGCAGCTTAAATGAGTTTAGATATAAAAAATCAACATATTTCAGGAGAATTAAAAAAAAATTTGAGATTTTTTTAACCTCGCTGTGAAAGGGATAGCACTAATTGGGATTCTTATAAAATTACACAACTTGAAGGCATCTTTTGACAAGAATCTTTAGTAGATGGCTATGTTTTCATGGTTTTGTTGATTCCTGGTAGCAGGGAAAATAACATGACATTATGTTACCAACATTCGAATCTTTGCTTCTAGATCTTATACTTACCCCTGTTTAGCTTTGTGCAGTTGTTTCTCCCACTGCCAGTAAGCTCAAAGCCATCATAGCACCCACAGCTATACAAAGGTGATTCATTGATACAAATCTGGGCACAGTCATGAATGTTCTCCACACACTCATTCACATCTGTGGAAATATTGAACATTGTTTTACATTCAACGACAAAACAAAATTTTACTTTAATGGTTTTTTAAAATAATTTTAATATTAAAAAAATAATAAAGTAAGTCATTAACATAAAGTGATTCATTTCAAAAGAGATTTTGATCTCACAGCCAATGACCTAACTACCACATTTGGATTTTTCTCAAATTTCAATGTTATAGAGCAAAAAAAAATACCTCTGCATTGTGAGCCATATTTTCTGAACCCAGGATGGCAAGAACACACATAGCTACCAACCGTGTTGATGCAGTTAGCATTAGGATCACAGGGACTGCTGGTACATTCATTGATATCTAAATAAAAATCAAACATTGAAACAATAATAAACAAGTTAGCTTTTGATTACCTGCATTAGCAGATTAAATATTTTGTGAAAATTTTACTATGAGATATTACAATAACCTTTTTTTTATGTCTGATTTTATTATTTAAAAGTTATTAGTTTCAGTGTGGATTAATTATGTGATGGATACAGTTACAGCATGTGGATGATTTATGTGATGGATACAGTCACAGCATGTGGATGATTTAATGGATGCAAACTAGAAACTATAGATGACTATGTTAAAAAATAATAGTTTTTTAATTAAAATCCTGACTGAAGCTGACATTCACCTTTTGAAACTAAATTGACCTTTTATAACTAACCTTGACATTTTGTGCCATTGACAAGCTGAAATCCAGCTGGACAGTTAGTGCAGTTGTAGGATCTTCCAGTGCTGACCTCTTCAGGGGCAGGCAAATCTGTGCAGTTGGTGCCCTGGGGGCAGGGGGAGTTGGCACACCCATCTGTGTCCAGTTCACAGTTGTCACCTGGAGGTAGTCAAAAGTGTTATATTTATTCAAATATTGTAGCTCCAGCAGTTTCATAAACAACAATAAAGGTTTACAGGATAAATAGAAAATCATGGTAAAACTAAAATTAGTTGTAAATGTTGCGGCTATTTAATTTATCTTACTGATATATTCAGTATTTTAAGTTGTGTGTAATAATCAATGAAGATAAAAGTTGAACTGATAAAGTCATTATTATTAGATTTGAATATAGGTCCCCTATAGTAAGTTGTGCCTAATTAACAGTAATGTTAGCAGTTGCAGCAATAAAGTCATTACAACTAGTTTTACCTGTGTAGCCAGTGTTGCAGTTACAGCCAACGATAGTGTAATAAGGTGAAACAATCTTATCAACATCATCAAAGTTACATGAGCCGCTTCCGTGACAACCGCTACAAACACGCAGTGATGAAACATACACCTCAGACTCAGCTCCTTTAACATCCCGTGCAACAATCCTGATAAAACAATATCACATTGAGTTACCATGGGGAGACTTCTATCTAAATATCAACATTATGTTCTGTAGATGGATTACCATGCTATATAATTGTGCATTATAAATAAATAAATAATTAAGAAAAAACTTTGTGTTTGAATTACCAATAAATTTATAATAGTTTTTTTAACATTACAGATGCTCCTTCTATTGCAGAAGATTCTTGCATCCTATGCCCTGATAAGATAGTAAATACCATGCCCATCTGTTGGCAAGTGATACAGCGTTCACAAGCCATGGCTATGAGAGGATACTGTGGAACAATCTCGCCATTGTTTCCCTAATTACTGTCAGGTACCCATTTGCAGCTTGGTGGATTCAGGGACACCCTTAGACCCGGGAACAAATACCTGCCTTCATAGAGATTCAAACCCGTGACCCTCAGTATGTCAGACGAGCACTATGTGCCCTTAGGTGTAAACGGAGCAATGAAGTTTCTCTCTATTTTTGTTTGCTTGTTTGCATAACTACTGCAAAAACTTGAATCTGGCCCTGCTTAGCTAGCCTGCTGCTAAATTTAACGACAGATCATATGAAATGACACACCTTGGGATCAATGTTCACGTTTAGCTGCAGCAGTTTAGGATTACAGAGCAACAAATTTTCAAAAATATTTCGAAAATATAGATGCTGTGCAACATTGCACACTAGTTTTTTCACTTTGCACATGGACCAACGAACATTAAAGGGAAAATTGCTTAGGATATTGTTGGAAACATTGCATAATGTGAAAATTGACAATAAACATTTATGAGCTTGTGCTTGCCATGAGGCCTTCAGAGACGTGTCACTGAGCTCCAAACAAATGATTTTAAGACAAACAATAACAGATTCAAGGAGGTCCAATAAAATATTCTAAGGCTGTGGACATTTAACTGCAACGTGGACAGTTAACTGCAACGTGGACAGTTAACTGCAACGCAGTTTTAAAATTTAGCTTTTTAGCGATGGTTTGGTGTTACCAATGCACACAAGTTACACATTAACCTATCAACATGAAGTTTTTCTTTTGTTTTTAAAAACTCACTGAAAATACTCTCCGCTCAGGTTGGTGGCTGTGTAGTTGATGGTTAAAATTCCACTTTCATTGCTGTAGGTGGCACCACTGGGAGGCGTTGCGAGAAAGTAGTAGTAAATGGTGTCATTGTCTGGATCAGAGCCATTCAGGACAATCTTTATTGGCACATTCACTGTTATGTTAAAGTTCTGTGGTCCACTGATACGAGGGGCTGAATTGGCTGTAGATTTTATGGGTAAATAAATAAGTTTTTAAAAAGAAATGTCAACTGAATTGCAAGTTGTTGTAAAGAAATTTAAGTTATTGATTTTTTAAAACTTGAAAAAGAACAAAAAAAGACTAAATAAAGCAAGGAAAGCAATAGCATGCAGTATTTCAGACTAAAACCAGCATGAACTGTAAATTTTAATAAAACAAACCCGTAAAAACAAAGTTTTCTACTATAAATCCCTTATATTTGAGTCATAATTAAAAGTATTGATTATGTTCCAACGCGACAAATATTTACAGACTGACACCGAGTGATGTCCCCTGTCTTTTAACGGGGGATGGGACGTGAGGGGGTGTCGGCACGACGGTCGAAGTCTAAGCGTCAACTCAAACTCACGTGGAAAAAAACAATAACAAACCGTGAATTTGAATTACATACGTTATATAAGGATAAACTAAAAATGCATTAATTTATTTACGGTACATTCGATCGATCTGGAATTTTGATACAATGCATTGTTAGTTAAGACGGGTCTGTGTGCCAAATTTCAGCTCGATCGGATGACGGGAAGTGGGTCATTTTTGACTTTTGTTTTTCCACCCGCCCAAGACAGAGAGAGATGACGACAGACAGAGAGAGACGGCGGTGAAGTTAATATAAGGGATTCAAAAATGAAAACTATTTAATAGGGTTCATTATTTTTAGACCCATATAATGCTGGGTATTGCAAAAACAAGTTAGTGTTTGTTAGGGTTCAAAATATTTAGATCCAGTAAATTTTGGGTGTTACGATAACAGGCTTGAGCTGTTGGCTTTGTGTTAGTTTCTCATTAATGAAAGCAAATGACCATGAAACTCACTAGTTATATCTGTCTGAATTTGGAAGTTCTCTGCAGCTGCTTGAGAGCCTCTGGCTATTTGTTTATTGCGGGTGGCAACAAAATCAAATATACAAGGGAGATCAGTTGAACTGCCACAAATGTCTTCTGCTTCCTGTCTTACTGTGGCATTGACCTCACTCAGAAAGATGGGTTCAAAAGTTGGATCAAAAAATGATGAAGTATTTTGACCTTCAACATATTTGAATAAACTCTTGCTTTGTGTTATGGCCCCTGAGGAATATTTTTAAATATATGATACATAATTGATAAAACAGGTCTTTTTTGGACTAAATATTAGTTAAATGTTTGTTAAATTAAGTGTATTAGAAAAATATTTAATCTTAAAATATCTTCTAAATCTTCTAAGCGATATCTTGAAATAGTCTTCTAAATTCAGACCCAAAAATTTGTCAGAATGCTAATATAGTCTATCAAGTCTAAAAATACGGCTCAAAATTTGTAATTTTTTCTGTTATATTTCTCATGGGTGTTTTGTGTCCATAAGTAGGTCATTTTTTGTTAATGCCATTCATAATGTCATGTGTAAGGGATGTTTTTGTTCTCAAGGTGGATGATTATTTAGGTCTTTAGCAGTGAAAACTTTGAAAAAAAAGAGTTGATCATCAAAAGATTTTTTACGCTGGACTTTCAATCCCAAGAACATGGATGCTTTTTTTCATTGGGTAACATATAGTTCATACCATATAATTATATAATTATGGACTGTTGTGCATTAAAATACCCTTTTAAAAGACATTGATGTTGTTGAAACAGTGAGTTGTGTTGTTTCTCTGAATTGAGAGGGTTATACACTCCTCTGGAGTGGGTTTGCTCCATGTACTAGACATAGTTCAAATTTCAGTATCACAGCATTGTAATGACAGAGACAAATATATTTCAAGAAGTTCAGACTTACAAGATTGTCCATACGAAAAAATCTGTCTCTCCGATGTATCATTCCGAAGCTTTGTTCCGTTGGGAAAGACAAAATCATCTGTGCTGTCACCATTAAAATTTCCCAGAAGACCTCTGGTCATGTTCTGGAATTTTTGCTCAATGTCAATAGTGAAATCGAGGATTCTGTTGTCCAGTGATATGGTTATACCCAATACCTAAGAAAATAAATCATTTTTTTTAACAGTTCATAAACATCTTATTTTTGGAAGTAGGATTGAGAAAAAACATGTTTGGTTTTTGTGTTTGAGAAATGTTTTCACTTGTTTTAAGCCTCAATTGTTTTGGTTTAAAATGGCTGTTGAGCTCAGAATGTTCATCAGCATGCTCAAAATGAAAGTGTGCAATGTAATCTTAACAAATTATTTGTATTTATTTGTATCCATCAAAGAATCTTATTCTGTAATTTAGTTACTCAGTTAAAATCTTATAAAAACCAAAAAACCACTTGATGTCATATTGCTTAAGGAAAACAACATTCCAGATATATTCACTACAAGAAATAGTAAAATGTCATCCACATAAAAACTGGTAATCATCGTGACTCAGCACACCCCTCTACCCTCCCCCATGGGAATCACCCTCAAACACGCCCTTGGTGTGTCAGCCCAATAAGAACTCATTATTAGCAAAAGAAAACTCACCATCTGAGGTGGATACTTTCAAGGAGTCATTCAACCTTCTTATGTTCATTCCATTTTCCATTGTGGTAAAGTTATTGTTAGCATAGAAACCTCGCTGTGTAGTCAATGTCATTGACATAGGTGATCATCACTGAGAGAGAATGGAAGTTATAGAGATTAGCAAAAGTTAAAGTCGTAGACATATTATGATATCACTTAGAGAGAATGGAAGTTACAGAAGTTAACTGCTAGCTGAAATTTGATGGCAATGTTTGTGAAAGCTCATTTTTGTAAGAGCTGAAACATTTGAGTTCTATATGTAAATTAATTTTTAAGTGACACAACATAGAAATAAATATTTCTGCTGAAGGTCTACTTAAACAGATTTTAATTCTACATGAAAATATTATTTATTTAATTAGAATCATTGTCTTCATATTTTATCTCTTATGTCCTGTTTTATTTAGTTCAACAGAAATTGTAAGATAACATTACTAATTTTGATATACATAAATGAGTCTCAATCTTTATGTCTAACATATTGTTATGATGTACCAAAAATTTATAAAATTTACTTGCGATTTTAAAAAAAAATGAAAATCCTGCATTCTTTCTATGGGGGCTATTCAACAATTTAACTTAAGAGCCTTTCTTGATTGAATATTATTACACTCATGTCTTTTTAAAAACATATCAATTTTAACAAATAATTATATAATGATTTTGATTTTGTTCCCTTAAAAATTAATTAATTCATTTTGTTTTATTAAGAAATTTATAAAGAAAAGATCAAAATAGTATTATTTATAAATCAATTGTAGGGTTTATATTTAATTATCCCAAAATTTAAATATTTGTTTTTAATTAGGATTACATGATACACTGTAGTTTACATTATATAGGACTGTGGTAACATTCAAAATGAAACCATTCTTTGATCAGACTCACCAGAGCCTGAATTGCTTATTTCCACTCTCAATGTATTGCCAGATGTTGTATTCAGAGCCAGAGCACACCACGCGGTGGCGTCTGTCAGAGTTCCATTCTGATTGGCCACTCGACAAGTTCTGCCCTAAATTAGATAATAAAAAAACTAGTTTCAATTTATTTAACATGTTTGTTATTTCACAATTTCCCTTTAAAAAAAAGATGGATAAGATTTATGAAAGGAAAACTTTATTGAATATTTAATAAATATTCAATATAATCATCCTCGTATATCACTAAGCTATAGATTTTCCTGAGAATTTTCGTCTCCTATGTAAATTGCATATTTTCTTTTCTTTGAGCTAGGGACCATGTATAACATGCATATATTATAACTGGATGGTGTATTTGGCTTTCTTCCTTATCTATACTGGGAATTTTTTATTTTCGAGTATTTTTTTGTAAGCTGAAATAAGATCTGTTGTCTCCAACAGTAATTATTTAATTTCTGTCATTTATTCAAAATCATTTGTTTTTGTTTTTTTGTTTCACTCAAACTGTTTCCCTTTACAGGTAAATGCATAAAATAAAAACAGGGTATTAGTAGGCCTGACAGGACGTAACACAACAGCGAACGTTTCGGCAAAGAGCTTTCTTCAACGGACAAATAGTACACAAATGAAACGAATAAAACGAAATAATAGAAAAAAACACTTAGCTGCGGTGAAATCCAAGTAGTCCAGTAGAGATCTCTACTGGACTACTTGGATTTCACCGCAGCTAAGTGTTTTTTTCTATTATTTCGTTTTATTCATTTCATTTGTGTACTATTTGTCCGTTGAAGAAGGCTCTTTGCCGAAACGTTCGCTGTTGTGTTACGTCCTGTCAGGCCTACTAATACCCTGTTTTTATTTTATGCATTTACCTTTTTAAAAGCCTGATTGCAGTCTCACCCCCATTACTTTATTCCCTTTACAGTAGCATTTATCAAGTCTTGTTACTATAAATTCTTTGCATCAAATCATTATATTATTTTTCCATCTGTATAAATCTTATTGCTGAAACTTTTCATTTTTCACCTTAGATTTTTTTATATTTCTGTTGTAGTTCATTTCATTTTGGATAATTTGTATTGGGGTTTCAATCCTTCTGTTGATATGCCTCAATATCTGTATTGTACCTACTTAGCTTCTAAGAGCTGCATCATTTTTTTTTCGACTTTTACTGTGTTTATTCTAAGTGTTAAAAATCATTTGGTTATATTTAATTTGTGCAATTAACTGGGATAACCCTCTAGATCCTCACATATTAATTTTGTCAGATTCATAAGTACTTCATCTACATAATTCACAGGAAATCCAAGTGATTTGCATTTGTTTCGGTTGGAATATTGGAATATTTAGCTCTTAATCATCATATCTTGTCATGTATAAAAGTTTGTTAGATGTGCTTTGATGTTTGTTATTGAAGAATGGTTAAGGAGTGGGGGGGGGGAGAGTAAAAGGTAGATGCATAAAAACTGACATAGAGGCTTAAAATAGAGTGCCCATTTAATTTCAAATATTTCTAATTACATACATTTTTTTTTCTCAGTTTCACACCAAACTTGTTACATACCTGTAACCTGAAGTCATATGTCATGTTATCGCTGGTGGTCCCTTCAATTTCAAGCAGTGTGTATTCACCTTGTCCATTAAAGGTATAGGACTGCCTGTCCAAGGTGATAATGTGAGGTTCACCAAAAGCAAGTGCTGGTGAATGTAAGTGGGAAGTATTTTTGTTTAATTTTAAAAAGGATTGATAATCATTTTCTCTTTCCTTAAGAAGATACTACTTCTGAGAATATCCTCCTCTCTCAATAACTGTGTGAGGAGATGGGAGAGAGAAGAGGAAGAGCTGTTCCTGCACTGAACAGTCACTTTTGATTCTGCCTAGTCTTCAGATTTTTTAATATTTTATATTAACATAAGTTTACACAGTTTGTTTTTAAAAAATCTATTAATAAATTAAATGGTTTCTGAATCAGCATGGAATAAAGAGGTAATCATATGGGCCTTACCAAAGAAAAAGAAGTTGTTGACACATGAAGGTACTGGTCTGACAGTGTAGTACAAGTTACATAGATTAGACTGATCACAGCACCACTTCTTGGGGAGTGTGTCATAGGATTCATGTAGAATTCGAGACATGAAAGGTGTTGCAGCTTGAAAGCTGCCAGCTAGAGGCATTCTGTTTTCAAAATTTCCACTTGATCGGTAACAGCATCTCTGAATGTTTGATTTATTATATGAAATATTAAATCTATCATACGAAATATTACATCTATTATATGAAACATTACATGTATTAAATGAAATATTTGAATTATTAAATGGAATATCCTCTTAATGATTATTTATTCCATTAAAAATTATACTTATTATTAGTGATATTACATCATTAAATGAAATAATATACTTCACTTTTATAGGAAATATTTTATTTTTAAACATGAAATATTTTTAAAACTCTTGTTTATAGAAAATGAATGTTTACTTGATAAACAATTATATTGGCTTAAACTTGGATTATCTATAAATATAATTCACCAGCAATCAGGACAAGAACAAGACGCAAGCAAAAAAGCATGACAAATGACCCTCGCTAGATTCAACCAATCACAGTTTATGGTTGGCAAGCGAGGATGGTGCAGGGTGGGGGGTGGCAGGTAACAAGAACCACCATGCGGATGTCTCAAGATCAAAATTTCTTCATGCTGCTGTTTGTGTCTATTATTTCGTCTTTGCACTATCTATGAGCAAATCAGCAGCGTAAGTTACACCGGGGGGTCGTATCTAATTCAATAAATTTGTGTAGAAAACCAGCTGTAAGTTGATCCTATTGTTTAATCAATACCCCTGGGTGATCTCATGTAAAAACAAATAAAGGGTAAATTCTTATGGCTACTCTAAATGATTTAATAAACCCCAAAGTCTGATGTCAAAAAATGACAGCTCACTGTGTCTTTTAGTCACACAAAAGAAGATATTCTAGCTTCCCCCTTTTAAAGCTTTAACGAGTGACAATAGGTAAAGAGATTAGTGTTTACCCTGCCGAATCTGCCATAGCCAGGGAAACTGTCATAACAATCAGCTTCTTCATAGGAGGGTATCCACAGGCCACTAAAGAAGGCGCTGAATTCGTTACAAGGGCAGCGTGGTACAATACTGTTCCAGAACATGAGGGCTACACACAAGTGATGAATGGATCAATTATATTTTAAATTTAACTGAACAATATTTTAAATGTGGACTTTTCCTAAGAAATATAGAAATTTAACATATTAAAAAAATTTGTCCTACTAAAAGAGCTTGCAAACGTCTTTAGAAACATAAAATTCTAATACATTTGCTGTTTTTGTTGTTATTTTCTTCTTAGCTAATTTTTTGTTTTTTAAAATCTGATACTTATGAAACTTTAGAATGACCTACTTTGAAAATTGGAATTATACAAATTTCCAACATTCTCCAGATACCAGTTTTGACATTTCATAGCAAAGTTTTCTTTTTCTCCTATTTTGAAAAACCACATGCCGGGATATCCTATAAGAAAATAAACAACACAAAGAATTAATATCCACTGTTTTGTCATCATGCAGTTTTTAAGGCAAATATGTACATCACATTTTAAAATGTTGAAACATTTGGCTATAGACTATACTTAGTTTTAGTTTTGATGACACAAAAATAGTGGGTGGCGGGAAAGGGGGGGGGGCGGGAAAAGGGGGAGGGGACTCAATTATGAGTACAGTCAAACCTGGAAATAAGGACCCTTTAAATGGCGTGGTACCATAACTGACATATGCATCGTCAATTTCATTATCAGGGAATGATCACTGAGTACTGACTGAATCTACAACCAGCTTAACTTTTACCTCAGCCCTAAGGACTAATGTTATTTCCAGGGCAGATTATTTTTTTAGATTGCTTTCATAAGCCTACTTATAGCTCTTACACAAATTAATGACTCACCTGTGTTTCCTGTGACCCAGTCAAAGTTGTAATAATTTTGTCTCATGGTATCAAAGTTATTGCTGCCCCATCCAACCTCAACTGCTCTTCTCAAAACTGGGTCAAAGTTCATGGCCCCATTGCCATAGATGTAAATGATGTAAGTCGATGCTCCATCAGAGATGATTATGGACTGGAAGGTCACTCGCTGAGCAGGAATGACAAAATAATCTTTTTTATATTTATTAAGAAAAGATATTTTTTAAATGGGATAAAGAAACCTTTCTTTTTTTTTAAAATGAACTAGTTAAATCGAATAATTTGCCCAGCATTTAAAGATTTCTTAGGACAATAAAAAATAAATTAAAAACGTGTTCTTCTTTAAATTGTAAGTTTAGAGTATTTAAGTGGACACAATAAAACAAGTATTCATTAAGTTAATAAACTTCTTTCAAATAGGAAGATGAAGAAATGAATCAAAGTGCTGCCTTATTAATTTCATTTAAATTTTCACAAATAATATGGATGGTGATTTAATAGAAGCCCTTTAAAAGGGTAATGATTTCAAAATTTTAGGCTACGAATTTTCAGGCCACGAAATTTTATTATTCTTATAAATGAAAGAGAAAACAATGGCCTAGTTTTTCTACCAACATTTATTGTGTTTTACAATAGTTGACTGGTGCACTCACCTCCTTGTCACTCAGTTCAACGGGATATGGGGCAACATCATCCCAGGTGGTGACCAAAACAACTTTGCTGTCATATTTTTCTAATCCTGTGTAGGTAACTACCTCACTGTTGGCTTTGACAAATATGTTTGAATTTGGATCACTGGCACCATTTTTTGTGTACAGCTGCAATATGAAATATGGGATTACAAGTTAATGCTAAAACAAATAACCCCCAGCATTCTATGTAAAGTTTATTATTGTAGGAAGATAACGTAAATAAATATGACATGGGTAAATTTTAAAAAAATTATTAGTAATTCCAGTTTTAGGATAATTATACCATTATTCTTTTTTGTAAGCTAACATACCTGGTAGTACACTTCTCCTTTGTCCCAGCTTAATATGTCAAGATCAGCCCAGTAGACAGCAAGCAGTTTACGCTGAATACTTGAGGTCATTCTTTGAGGACTAAAACTTGCGAACTCAAAGTCAAAACTGATGAGACCATTAACGCTTATCTGGAATTAACAGAACAAGAAACCTCGCTTGGAGTTAAATTTTAAACACTTTTGTGTAATTATTTGTACTGATATTTTCTTAAATGTTTACACCTGTATTTTTCTATAAATAACACTAAAAATATTAATTATTCAGAATGATGATTGGTGTCTATTGTATCACACTCTCAGACATACCCAAATGTTCCTGATAAGCTGCTGTCCCCATGGAATTCCTTCTGCAATGTTTATTTTCTTGGTGGCATATTCAATATCTTTTGGCATTTTTGAGTCTCCTTGAGCTGAGCCATAAGTAAAGAATCCTGAAGAAAAAAAAATTGACATTTTTGCAAAACAACACCAAAACAAAAATCTTTATGTTTGAGATTGAGAATAATTTTAATAATAAATAAATTTTTTGTTTTCCATGATATTAAATAACTGGAATTAATTATTTAGGAAATAGTTACTACTTACTTTTGTCACCAAATCTGAAGAGGAAAAAAAATGGATTATTTCTTTCATTTTTTAATGTCAGTGTTAAACTACATTATCAAAGTTACAGTTTTATAAGGAATTAGTTGTTGGCTGTAACACGATTTCTTTATAAAATATTCTCATACAAATAATAAAATTTAAAAAAGTAAAAGCTATAGATTCTTTACCCTCCACCCAAGCATTAAAAGCGATACAAGAACAGTAACTCCTTATAAGTATAAGAAATAAATGCCTGGAAATTTAATTAGGTTTAACTTTGTTTTTAAATAGTGTATAGATTAAACCCTAGGAGGCTAAGGAGTAGTGTTATAGCTGTGATATCAGTGCTGTAATTAAATAAAGAGATATTTATAATGTCACTTTTCCTGTTCAGCTTTATTACATAGCGTAAGATAAGATTATATTATATTCAATTAAATAAAGATTAATTCTTTACCTGCTCATCTTCATATTCAGCAAATGGTCAAGAGATTTCAAACCACGAGGGGATTTTACAATCAGACAAATTTAAACACAAAAAGTCAGAAGTATTTCTCAGGCATAAAAATCAGCCAAAGTGGACAATAAAACTTTACCCCTTATTGTCAATAGTAACTTGTCGTGTGATCGTTAAGATGTGGTACTACCACTGCAGAAACATTCTAGTAAGTTCTGAAAGACTGTGAAACCAAAGTACGTCTTTAACTTACATGCATGCCCAAGTTCCAGAGGAAGCTTTTACACAGTCTTGGTACTTCTTGCACAAGTAACAAACGACTGGCCCTAAAGAAGTGCAAACAGTTTAAAATATTGTGACTCATTATTTGTAATTTTATAATGGTACATTTTTCCAAGTTTTTATAAATAAATTTCATAGAAAGCATCACATAATTTTATCAAAATCCAAGTCTTCACTAATTTTCATCTAAGGTTTTTAAAATCTTGCTTTAGATATTTGGCATTTATCTTGAATTTCTTCTTATGAAATTTTAAAACTAAATTGTTTGCAGTTATTTGTTGTAATTGGTATGAATCTGAGTATAAAAAAAGCACTTATGAATAATATTTTTAATAATGGATACAAGCTAAGGGTAAGAAATTCTACAAAATTAAAATAATTATGTTCAAAAGTTTGAAATGAAAATACAATCCACATACGTGTGTCAGTATTCTCAGATGACAAGTAAGGATCTGTGACTTTGTAGTATGTTGTGTTGTCAATGGCTAAAACACCTTCATTGACAAGGGTGTTAAAAGCATTTGCAAGGTCGAGAGTTATGCTAGAATCATCTGGAGCAATCAGCTCAAAGTCGACAATTATACTACCTCGCCTACAGAATAATTTTTTAAAAAATATATAAAGTCTATGAATAATATGTCAAAAGAGCTTAACATTTTCTGATTTTATCGCATGAATATTTTAAAACAAAATTAAATATAGAATTTCTGTGAATTTAATAAAAGTGTGATTTAAATTTTGAATAAAATATTTAACAACAAAAACAATATGTTTACCATCCACACCCAAAAAAATAAACAAACAAACAAACAAACAAAAATGAAACTTAAAGATTGAAAAAAAATGGACCTAAACAGCCTCGTTTACTACCTCACTGCTTTTACAGAGACCTGTAAGTCTCTCCCTGTCATCCTTTTCAAAAAAGCCATGAGCTGTCAGAAAAGAAGAACAAAAAAAAGAAGAAATTAAATTTATGTTCAGTTTAATCATTGTGGTTGGAAAAAAGGGGGGAGGGGGCAAGCTTAGTTTGAGCGTGATGAATCCTCAAGGAGGCAATCACTGATCATCACAACAATATTAAAGTCTGTCCAGTTTACAACAAAAATTTCATAGACATTGTAGAGATGTAGACCTAATTTAATTTTTTAGAACTTTGACACTTCGTAAGCAAGTCAGTATTATTCTTCTAAAAATATTTTCACTTTTATTTTAATTCACCGTTATTATTCAACGTGGCTCCCCTAATACCAAAATCAGGATTGAAGAGCAAAGTCCAATCTTGAGACATACTATAGAAACAGAAAGTTTTGTGGAATTGAAGCCCGATCCTACAACTACAAAAACATCCCCATAGATTTAGCCCTTAGAAAAAAGTAGCATTCAAGAATTGAATGAAATTGCTGTTGTTTGGAAGGTTATATATAGTCTAGGTATAAAATATGAAGTATTAGCAATGCAGTAAAAAGAAAAAAAAACTTCACTTACAGCTTTAGCTATTTTTTCTTTCAAAATTTTATTTTCAATTGAACCATCAATCGCTTGGCTTGTTGTCAGCGTGCCGTTACTAAAAGTGATGTTTCCACTAACTGTTGGGAAAAGATTTTTAACAAAAAATTTTTAATGAAAAGGTGGAGTGTACGTCTAGATTCTAAATCATGGGTGAGCAAACTACGTCCTGCTAGCCACATGCGACCCGCCACCGAGTTTTGTTTTTGTGTGGCCTGCCAAGACATTCTGAGAGTCACTTCATGTCCGCCACCGAAAGTTTGTGTCGTGTTTTGCATTAGGGCAGCTACGTCAATGCGCGTGCGCAGGCAGTGTAAATACGCACTTGTTAAGGTTTGTCGGTTTTATTTCAATTTTAAGTGATAAAATATCACATGCCTTCATTCGAGTTTGAGACGCATGCACTAGACACTGCGATGTATACATGTCAGACTGCCTATTTATTTTATGCTCGGCTTTATCTACTTATCTTATGTATACAGACGCTCCTTCTATGCAGAAGATAATTGCGTCCACAGACCATGACAGATGATCTATTGGCCAGTGATGCAGCGTTCACAGGCCACGACTTTGTGGGTTCCACGCATTACCCAGCCACCTAACTAGTGTTAGGTACCCATTCGGAGCTGGGTTGTTAGGTACCCATTCGGAGCTGGGTTGTTAGGTACCCATTCGGAGCTGGGTTGTTAGGTACCCATTCGGAGTTGTGGGTGATTCAGCGACGTCCTAGGCCCCGGTAACTAATCCTTGCCTACACATGGATTCGAACCCGTGACCATCGGTACGCCAGTCGAGCGCGCTGCCACTCGACCACCATTATTTAGTATATATTAGGGGCCGTCCATAAATGACGTCACGGGATTTCGGCCGAGTTTTCACCCCCTCTCCCACTCATCAGACTTCATCACAAAAAGTTAGCCCCCGCCCCCTCCAATATGATGTCACAAAGCCTTGCCGCCTCCCCCCCCCACAATAAAATTCACATTTCCTATTTGCAAATGAGCTTGTTTCAAATAAGTTGTTTGTCAAATAAGTATGTATTTAATGTAAGGCTGTACAGTAATACTAATATCGTAACACGCGTGGACCCATGTAAAACGTCAC
Organism: Ampullaceana balthica; assembly: GCA_944989445.1. NCBI lineage: Eukaryota > Metazoa > Mollusca > Gastropoda > Lymnaeidae > Ampullaceana > Ampullaceana balthica. Next base: position 61,881 of record CALYLW010001385.1, on the reverse strand, counting down.
TAAATAAATTGTAAGCAAACAAATATTCAAGTGGAACTTTCATTCAAAGTTAAGCATTTTTGATGTGACGTTAACACCCCCTCCCCCTCGTCACACATTGTCCCAAATGTGTGACTCCCTCCACCCCCCCCCTTTTTGTATTTTCTTTAGGTTCGTGACGTCATTTATAGAATGGCCCCTTATCACGAAAATTACTCATAATATAACAGAAAACATGTCTGTATTTATTACCTAATACATGTTTTAACTTTTAAAAAATTTGAAAAAAATAATTTAAATAGTCGAAATGACGAATTTCTCCGGATGTAAATTGTGTAGACTAAACCTCCAGGCCAGACTAACACAATCCAACCTAGAAAAAAATGATTGACGTAAAGTTTTTGACAGGCCATTTTAATTTCATTAAAAAACGTTTGTTTAAAAAAGTAGGGAAATTTTTAAAAAAACGTTGGCGACTCCTTAACAGAGTCGTCACTAGGGTTGATGTCACCCTGTGCGGTAGCCCATGGTGTCAGCCCCTCACGCCTTACCCCATAGATCTTCTCCAAATTACGGGAACATATACAGAATTTCACATTTTGATGTCACCCCTACTGATGATGTCACCCGGTGTAATCTGCACACCCCCCAATTCTCCCCGCAGCACTCAACTGACGCCTCTGCCTAAACAAGCTTTGTGATGCGTCAGAACGATTAGTGGATATTTCATGACTAAGTTCAAATATTAAGTTAGTTACTAAACCTATTTCATAGTCTGTCATGACAAATCAATATTCTAAGAAATTCTCCCTCATGGGGCCCGTCTTGAAATCTTAGATCATCTTTCGCCTAGGTCTAACATTATCTCGAGCCATGCCTCAAGCTTATCTTGTAGAGAGTGTGGGATTAAGATTACATTTTTGTGAGGATTGGGAGTACACGGTTGAGAGAAAACCGTAAACGTGTAAGCCGTAGCACTAATTTGTAGTCTGCTTTGCACTCTACACTCATTGAATAACGTTCTTTGCACTCTACACTCATTGAATAACGTTCTTTGCATTCTACACTCATTGAATAACGTTCTTTGCATTCTACACTCATTGAATAACGTTCTTTGCACTCTACACTCATTGAATAACGTTCTTTGCATTCTACACTCATTGAATAACGTTCTTTGCACTCTACACTCATTGAATAACGTTCTTTGCATTCTACACTCATTGAATAACGTTCTTTGCACTCTACACTCATTGAATAACGTTCTTTGCATTCTACACTCATTGAATAACGTTCTTTGCACTCTACACTCATTGAATAACGTTCTTTGCATTCTACACTCATTGTGTAAGGTATTTTTAAGGAGCGTCTCACGAACGGCTTTGTGTATGACAAATTATTATTAGTTGCAATACACAGTTTCATGTAATTTAAAAACGCCTTAGCTAGCTATTTCCAAACATTTCATTTGTGTGGAGCTAAGCTTTCGCCATTTTGAAACAGAGAAAACTTGGAACATTTCCACTAAGTGCCTCATTATAATATATAAGAAATACAGACACCCAGCGAAGCAACTGTAATGGAAAATTACAACGACACGACATACATCATAGAGGAAAAAATAGGTTTTACTTATTTATCTATTGATAATTTTTTGTTGCATTTTGTAGCGGGCCAATACGTTTTGTAACATATCTTATCTTATCTTATCTGTTTACAGACACTCCTCTATACAGAAGATTATTGCGTCCTACGCTTAACTATGGTTTGTGTTTAGTCAAGGATATTTGAATCTATTTGATAAGTTACAATTAGCAAACTCAGGTGCGATTTATTTATGTATTTTTAGACATAAAACCGTTATAGGACTTATACTAATGTTATAGTATTTTAATCTACAAATTACATAAGTTGCAGCTTTCCATTGCGCTCATCGGAGACAGTTCGGACTCTAGGATCCGACATAAACTTTCTTGTAGAGGCAGTTCGAAATGTTGAATCTTAATGGAACAATTAACTGCACTTAGGTGCCCATATCTCAAAGGTGTTTGATGGGTCTAACCAGAGCTAGAAGCGCCCCTCAGATGTCACGCAATAAATAGATCGCAAGACATGGTACGCATTATTCACCATGGGTATTTTAACAATAGATAAAGAGTATTGCAAAATGACTAAAGCAAAGTAATTTGTGGAAACGAAAAATGTGATGAAAAAATTGTCCTAAAATTTTAAATACACATTTATTTCTTTTCCGATTTGGCAAAGACAAAATTAAATTATTACGTCAACGATTTTGCCATCGGGCGTCATCGAAATTCATACACATTGCAGCATATAACATTTCTGGCTTTTAAAAATCAATATTCACGTTGGTAAACAATTAGAGTGCGTCAATGTTTGTCATTATTTGATGTCATCGTATTTTATATTAACAAAAAGCCTCAAAAAAATCAGCGAGTCAATTAATTATTTAAGTTTAGGCCGCGAACCACTCTAAATTAAATTTCAACTCCGGGCCGCATTAGGCAAGCGGATCGGACTTTGGACACCCGTTCCAAGTAGTAATGTATGTTAACGCCGTAGAGTTTAATAAAACAAAATGATCCAAAAATTAACCGTTTTTCTTTTAAAGCTATTGATTTTAAAATATATATATATATATGGATTCATATGTGGATTCATTGAGGCATCCAACGTTGCTATATTCAATATCTCTAATACTGTACCATAATAACGAGGGACACAAACTCCTGAAACTACGCTTCGAAAAGGTACAAAATTTGAGATTGTGACGAGAGAACGAGAGCGAAATAGAGGGAGGGAGAACGTGGAATGGATTAGGGGAAAGGGGGGGGGGTTGATATAGATGATGAAAGAGTAAAACTAGCCTACCCAATATAGCCCCACTGCCAACAACCAGCTGCGGCGCCTGTCGTCTGCTTCTGCTCAACGGCTCAGAGTACTCTTCATTGAGCGGCAAGAACGTGTAATCCATGTCCGGCAAATAGTCGTCTTCCGACTCGGACATCATCGAGAGGTCGTCCCACTTGAGTTTGAGAGCGTGCTTCGCGCCCTCGCCCCTGTGCGAGCAGTTGCTCTTCAAGATCACGGGCTCTCGAGCAGCCGAGTCTTTGGGCTTGGCCGGCTCTTGTGAAAGTTTTGACGGAGCCTCGTTCCGACTCCGATCGGACTGTTTGAGGGCTGAACCCCCCTGTGGATTGTCTTTCAGGCGTTTGGCCGGTGGAGCCGCGCCACCATCCACTTTGATGAGCTGCTCCGTCTGTAGAAGCGTGTCGATGTTGTCTTCGGCTGAGAGATCTTTATCTTGGTCTGTGGTGGTTATAGCGAAATTATGTTAGACTATCGACGATGAAAGGTTAGAGAGAACTAGCTTTGGTATTTAGGTATATTTTTTTAAAAAATTTAGGAAAGGAAACAAATAATAAAAAAGTAAGGGTATCATTTTTAACAACAACCAAAAGCTAAAGATTTGTTTCTTTTACAAAATAGAAGAAAAAAAATCTATTTGGCAACTTTTCTAAATAAAATTAAATCGCCATTCAGCATTTTCAAGTAAATCTGAACTTCTTATAGTTGTAAGTCTTTGTGCGGAGGGAGGTGATTGACTTGTAGCATTTTTCAAAATTAGAGGATTTTTTTAAAAATTGCTATTATTTTGTTCCTTTTCAAATCTCCATAAAATAAACGGAATTCATTAATAAGATACACATAAATAAATTGTTTTCTTGCATTCTCTTTTAATTTAAAAAAAAATAATTTAACAAGCATGGCGTTATGAAAGCGACCAAACAAAATCAACTTACTGAAGGTAATGACGTCATTGCCAGCAATGACGTTGACTAGGAGTGGGGAAAAAATGAGAAACAAACAAAATCTCAACATCGTCTTGTGGTCTATTGTGAACATTCTCGTTATGCTGCTTCTGTGTTCTTGGGTTTATTTCTTTCTGTTGTTAATGGTGATTCTGTAAATACGGGGAACAAGAACAAAAAAGAGATTGATGAAAGCACTCATACAAAATAACTTTAGAACAAGTTAAAGATCGTGAAATGCATTTAACCTTACACAAATTGAAAAGCGCGACGGTGTAAAGAGACAAGGGAAATAAATATAACGGTCTCGATGTTGAGTCAAGGTATTTGTAAGTTATGCCTCTTTCCTTGATGGCTTTACCGTCGCGGTAGAAAAAAATAAGCAACGTGTCTGTTGATTAAAACTCATGTAGTACTTGGTACTTTGTGGCGTGACGTATGTTACGCCGTCCTATCTTATCTTTAACATTACAGACGCTCCTTCTATACCGAAGATTATTGCGCCATACGCTTATCAACGGTTAGTCCATTCTTGCATTTTTATGGAGGTTTTGAATGTTGATAGAGTGATGGTTGTTCTGTTTTATTTCAGGAAGCATATTCCACGCTCGAATTCCAGACGGGAAGAAGGGAGATTTGTAAGTGTGTCTTGTTTTTGCCAATGGAACCAGAAAAGAGTTTTACCCCTATGTTTATCTGGGTTGTCCTAGATTGTTGTGTAGTATTTTAAAGTCAGAATTTAACGCCAAATGTATTATTTCTACTTTGATTTGTGTTCTGCTACCCTGACGCGTTTTTAGGTTTAGTGATTTAACTAATGGTGCTACTCTTGTCAATTGTGGACATTCAAAAGCAATGAAACTTGCAGCTAATGTTTTTATTCGTATTCATCTGTTTTATTTGATAGATGGGTCCCATACAGAATATGTATAGCAATAGACTTTCAAGCAATTGAATTTGGGGCATGAAGTATACGTTTCTTTTAAACTCTTTCAATATCTGGTATATATATATATATATATATATATATATATATATATATATATATATATATATATATATATATATATATATATATATATATATATATATATATGTATATTTATTTATTTATTTCAAATAGACGCTTTCATACTGGTTTATGTCTCCCTAGACCACCCCTCCCCCCATTTCTCTACACACACCTGACGGCCGTGCCGGGCATTGACAATGGCTTTCTGTCCTACCTTTTGCTACCTGGGGTGTAAGCATTAATTATCCGGGTCAGCCGGGTAGCGAGGCGATTGTGGCCTGGACAAGCCTTACATTGATATAAACCCAAAGGTTCAGAGGAATGCTTAAATCTAATGTACTGTATGGAGGCGTTAAAGCATTGAACGAAATAACTAACAACAGTTGAAGAAATAACTAACAAATCACACGTTTAACATTTTTCAAAGTATACTTATTGACGTTATGTGTGATTCAATTTTTTTGGGGTTAAATTGTTGTGCAAGTTAATATAACATATAAAATAGATACGCGATTTTAAAAACAAAGATTTGAACTGAAAGTCCAAACAATTACATATCTAATATCGTGCTAGGAAATAATAGATATTATTATTACTGTTATAATACCATCCATTGTATCATATTTTAACAGCAATAGATAAATATGTTGACAAAGTCCCGAAGAGCTGGTGATACAAATTCTATTGTCACGATGTTGTGTACTGAGACCCTTGATAGACCAACCATCTCCACCTTTGTAAATATACTGACATCTCAATCATGCTATGATTTCATTGCTTCCATGACGGGATACAAAAAAACAATAACACATACTAATATAAAGTACACTGCATGCATGACAATACGGACCCTTCACTCATAAGAAAATTGGAATTGCGGAACTATAAAACGATTTTGAAATTCTAGAGATCTGCTAACACGGCAACATTTCATATCATATCCTTGATGAAACGAATGGAAACCACATGGAGGTCAATTATCCAAAGATTTCGTGAAGCAGGATGATATCCCACGATCATAATAATCCTGAGTGTGTAACACAGAAAACACTGGAGTCACATATTTAATCCACGGTTTGAAAGTATATCACAATCCTTTTAGTCAATGAATTCCAATACAATCCAAATGACATCAGAACGAAAACACCACTTTCCTACATATGAAAATCTCTCTGCGAAATATTTTTCAAGATATTCTTTCAAAAATATAATATAATAGTAATTGAATGGGTCACACATAACTCAAAATTATAATAATCACAATTGTTGTTCTTCTTAATTACTAAATTTCATTAACTTCGTTTGACAAAATTTAACTCGCTCAAATAATAGGTAAAATTTAAGAACACGCACACAGTCTTAATGAGCAGGGGAAAACGCTTTACTTTTGAAAGGAAGTTATCTCACAATTTTAAGCACTACACTTGAGATTAGATAAATAAATCCTTACGTTTTTTTAAGATAAAAGAAAAGGCTGATCGAAATTTATAGACAAACAAAAAACAAATGATAAGGTTCGGAACTTTAATGTAACATGAAGAAAAATGGCATAAATAGGGACGTAAATTGACTCCCAGCATTTTACCGTTTGTAGGTTGTTCTTGTTATCCAAGACGAAGTCAGCTCCAATAAATTTCTGTAAAAGTTTTATCCAAATTTCTTTTTTTAACCCTGTTGGGTTGATTGTTGTGTATATATACTTCAATATTACGATGCGGCTTATCGCGATCAACACGGCCGTCTGAGGCACTCGATCTCAGTCTCGCGCTTTTGTTCGGACTCGAAAATTCTCAGTCATTTCCCCTGACACGAGGGTAGACATTTTTATCACCAGCTCAGCAGAAAGGGGGCGGTGGCTGGTGTGATTTGATCACATTGGCTGGAGACCCGCACACTTTTTTTCTTTTTATTGGTCGCGCTGGAAAAAGCACCGTATAAATAGAGGCATTGGCCTGGCATGAAGCATTTTAACATTTCTATCAGGGTATTTAGTGGCCTTGACGGCAAGGAAATCCTAATTGAACATTTATTTTATTCCTGAACAAAAGTAAAACATTAGCAAAACACAGTGTATTATTCATTAAAATTGAATACTAGTGATTGCTGATAATAAATATTGATGCACTGATAGTCTTCTAGAGAAAATGGTCACAAAATGTGGACTGGGTAGGCACATAATGAAAGAAAAATTATCTGTTGTGGAAATACTATACAACCGTCACAATACACTGGCTAGACACATAATGAAAGAAAAACCCATCTGTTTTGGTAGCCCTAGGCCTAGGCTATACACAAGATTCAAAGTAAAGAAATGAAGTCTTCTGTTTTGGAGGGCCGTAATGTCCCATTCAAATTTCTTTGAAACTTTCTCCCTTGGAGTAAGCAGGGCCAGATTTAGACTTGATGGGTCCCTAAGCTATATAAGATATAGGGGCCCTTTATAAGTGCATATATTCTATGTCAGTGCCAACTATGATTATCGGATACCTAGAGGGTTAAACTAAAGTATATGATTAAGAAGTGGATATATGGATATTGGATAGTGACGTAATATTTCACTTAAAATCATTTTCATTCATAAAATAAAAAATTTAAACGCCAACTCTGGTTTAAAGAAAACGTTTTTTTTTAAAGGCACAATTTACGAAGGCACATTATCTAATCTCTTGAAAAAAAAATGTTATACGGATTTAGGATTTATATTAAAATAAAATATTTTCTTTTTTTTGCCTTTGACAGAGCGAAGTCCCCGATGACATCATCAAATGATAAACTGAGTAGTTTTTGTTGTTTTTTTCACTTTCAATGCACAATAAACACAATTTATCTTGAGGCATTGTTGTTCTAAATTCATTTTTATCCTCTTTGGCTGAGAAAAAAATATCTTTCTACAGAGCAATTTGAAAACATCGTACTAAGAAACAATCACAAAACTGCTTCTACATCAGGGAATGCTGATTGGACACGATCGTTAAATACTAACCTACACAGATTATGATGTGTCAAAATAGCATTTTCCGCTGAACCATGGGCTTGACTATGTCTATCATATTGATGAAAATGCTTGACTTTTCCTACAAGATTCATGTCCACATCTTCAGGATATGTTTTTTCATAAATCACTAACTAATTAACAAATCTCTTCTTCTGTAGCTTCTAATTTTTGTTAAGAATGAAAAAGATGTTTGGAACATCGCTGTATACGGAGGCCCTCTGTGCCAGATTTGACTCTTATGGTATGAATCACAGGTATACATTTTTTGGTTCTGAAATTGTCTCTTGGCTCAATGTTCTCTAAAGCATATCTTCATCATTTTTGCTATGCATTCGTCTATATCTGCTTTTCCTGTAATCAACATCAGGTAATTTTTCCTTTGCTTTTTCTTCGAAATGATCGTACATATCCCATGGAACATTGAACAAAATCTGAAGGTGAAGCATACAACTTCCTAGACATACCTCGAGACTTATTTGGAGGTCTTACAGTGTTTAGACTTGTTAAATTCATCCAGCAAGTAACTCTACAAATATGACATTACCATAAAATCAAACTCATCCATTTTTATTCACAATTTTTATGCCTTGATTCATTGTTTCACCTTTATCTGTAGTATCTGTAGTATCAATATGCAGCTGGTGCAATGCAAAAATTATTCCATCATAACCATCAAGTATTGCACACATGGCCATTGAATGGGCTTCCTACATCTAATCTCTGACATAGAATTTGGAGCATCTGCCTTAGCCTTGAAGAATGACAACAGTGCTTCCCATCTATGTGTAGATGATGAAAACAAGTGTTAAATGTCTTGAACAATTCAAATTTTATTTTTATACTGCATTTAAACAACAGTCAATTACTGCTCTAACGACACGATTCAAGTAATGGCCAGCGCATCGATATACATAGCGTGCGTGTTAAATTTCAATATTATTTCTTGCATACCTTTGTATCTGCTAGACATATTGGCAGCATTTTCATGTGACTTGCCACGACAATTAATAAAAATCTATTTTTCACTCATTGGAATAAGGGTAGTTGTGCAGCCTCTTAGCCATACTTTCCCCTGTGTGGCTACCCATCTCTAGGAAAGTTAGAAAACGTGTAACAGTAAGCCCATCATCTGGTAAAACATACCCCACAATCATTTGTTTCCCTCTAAGGTGTGCATAGCATCGGTGTTTCTGCTATATTTTACTAAAATTGCTGCGCGATTATTCCAATCTGCTGCGCGGCGTCGTTAGCAGTTTTTTTTTGTTGAGCCACGTTTGCTTTTATGATATGTTAACGAAGCTTTTGTATGATCTACAGAGTTCTCATGAATTTGAAATAAATACGTGTTGCAGTAAATTACATATTTTTTAAATGTATATGACGATTGCTCACTCAAAAAGAAAAATTGGCGGGGAGGGGGCAAGAAAGTAAGGGCCCTAAGCAATTTTCCCTCTAAAATTCTTTGGTCCGTGTGCAAATTATAAAAAAAACTCGTGTGCAAAGAGGCTGAGCATCCATTTTCTGTGCAATATTTTACAAAATTTGCTGCGCGGTAATAAAAAACTGCTGCGCGGCGTCGGTCAGATATCTGCGCGGCCGCGCAGCCTCGCAGCTAAAGGGAACATTGTCCATTAGCTATAACTTGTTTAGCTTATAGGTAAATCCAGCACTGGGAATAGGACAACACCAACGCACCCATCCACATACGCCCATTTCAATCAACATGCACAAATATCACAACACTCCACACATGTTATATACATTAAAAATAAATAAATAAATACACATTTTTAAAAAAATATTTAAATTAGTTTTCAGTATATCATTTTTTAATGTAATGAAAGTCAATTTATTTATCTATTTACATGCATGGAAAAAAAAGTCTACACAATTCTTGACGAGTCATTATGCGTTAGATTGTCTCACTCACAGGTGAGCATAACAGAAAAGAAAGAGAAGCAGATCTACCTGGCACGGTATATACAACAATCCATCATCATCCATTGTTAGGGCATTTCTCTTTTTAGCGGCGTTTAAAAAAATGGGTCACTCTCGTAAATTATTTGCATTTATTTTAATTTCATACTTAAAACTTTTATAATGAGGACACGAAATATGACGTCATACAAGAGAGATAATTATAGAACATTGTGTGAGCAGGGAAGGGTGGTGGTGGTGCTGATGGTGGCCGAGAGGTTTTTCAGGGTGTCCACAAAGTCTGGATACATAAGAATTATTGTATTTTATTTATTATTATATATTAATTACATATATTGCATCACTTAAATGAAGACGACCCCGATAGATGAATTTAGCAAGGCGCATCAGATTATGCATTGTGAATAATGGAAATCGTATCGAAAATATAATTCCCTAAACATTATAATTAGATAAAATTGTTTTGTTCTATGAAAAATAAAATTCGTATGTACCCAGACTTTGTGGGCACCCTGTATAACAGCTTCAAACTCAAATTACATTTACTCATATTATGTTGACAATTGCGAACAAGGTCATCTTTCAACCGATTGGAAAACAACATCTGAAATACAAGTTTTAGTGCTGAGGAAATGCTTGGTTGCAGGTTGTGTGTAAAATGTATTGAAGGTCTATTATGTTTCCTTTTAAAAGATAAGTAACTAATCCACGTGCGATTCTTAATTTGAATTTTATTTAAAATAAACTGTTAAATATAAAGAGGTATTGATGAACAAAAAAAAATTAATTTAATTTCAGTTGTTTTTTGTTTTTTGGAATATTTTTTTGTTGTTGTTGAAAAGTCATTGTAATTTGAAATGGATACAAGATGGCCAAACAAGAGCCGACAGTGGTGAGTTGTGTTTTAGCTCTGGTCATCGTGAGGCCGCTGACAAAATTTGTGAAACACATAAAAATGTCGTTTCCTAAATAAAATTAGATTTAAAAAAAAAGAAGCAAATTGAGAAGATACACTTAGTGTAGTGTAACGTGCTCAGTTCCGACAGGAAAAAAAAATTGGGAATTTGATGAAACGAATAAAGAATCGGTAGAATTATAAGAAGGAATAAATTTTACAATGAAAAAATAATTTTAAAAATTGATTTAAATGTTCGCTATCTTGGCATGAAATCTGGCATAGAAGAAGAAATATAAACTGAAAAAATGACTTTAAAATACAATTTAAATTGTGTTAGACCGTGACTCAAGTAGTGGACGGCCCGATATGTATGTGCCTTTTAGTTCTGCAGGCATGAGTAAATTTTAATGCCTTCACCCATCAATTTCCCACCTCTAACATTGAAGCAAATTAAATACTGTAAAATTATAATTGAATAGGATTTTTTTTTAATATCAATTTTTAAAACTCTAAATTTTAACAAATGTATAAAATTGCGCGATTTCAAATGTTGAATTTCTCATTAGTTTTGTTGCATTTCCTCCGCTGACATTAACACCACAATAAGTAAACGTGGAAACAATTTCAACAGCTACAGAAACCAAGATAACGCTGAACGCCAAAATCTCAATAGGGTTGACACTGTCTTCTCGTAGTTTCCTTATATACTCGGCTAAAAATACAAACGTCTGAAACTCAATCGCGCGGAGACCAGCGACACGCCTGGTTCGTAGCGACCCGAACAAAAATACCCGCATCCTTCGGAATCCTCACCAATGAGAAACTACGCCAAACCTTGTCACACAATGCAGTTTCTTTTTTTTCTTGTATCCTATATTGCCCGCATTTCAAGTCCTGATAAAAATAATAAGTTCTCGGTTGGGTGCCTCTGCACAGGGGAGAAGACGCAACAATCACATCCTCAATCTGCAGCCGGTCCCTTTAAAGACGCTCTCCGTATCTCGGAATCAGGCGCGGATACCTCGAGTGCGAGGTCGTGCGAACCTCACGGCCCCGCGCAACACTTGGTTACACATGGACGAGCGGCGTTTTGGGGGCAGAGCTTCCTTGTGCCAACAGGTTGGCCGCACCACCCGCGGGACCGGCACCGTGTATACGGGCATCAGCGGTGTGTGTTGGCTTAACTGGTGGAATCATGCAGGAGTTTTTCCAGTTACGGCGAAGTGTTACGAGATCAAACATTACACACGACATCAAAAATAACAACAATAAAAATATGAAGGAAATAATTACTGACTCAACTATGTGTTTGGAGGGGAATATGTAAACTTTACGTCACAGTCGAGTGAATTGTTCAGCTGGGGAAAATGTTGACAGGAAAGAATGACGTCACGGATTTAGTTAGCAGGAAAGGGGGGGGGAGGGCCGCGCATGTGTGAAGATGTATTGTTGAGGGGTCTCAGATTGAGTGACGAATGTGTCTTGGTGGCAAGAGGAGGGGGAGTAGGGCCGCCCATGTGTGATGATGTAGTGTTGAGGGGTCTCAGATTGAGTGACGAATGTGTCTTAGTGGCAAGAGGAGGAGGAGAGGAAAAACTTTTTCCTATATCCAGTGTCCATGTTTGTTTTTGTTTTTCCTTTCTTTTTATTTAACATAAATATTTCAAAATACAATATGTTTTAAGAATATTATTATTAGTTATGTAAGTATTGTAAGAATGTATTTTATGTTGTACTGATGAAGGCATTAGCCGAAACGTTTACTGTCGTATCAGTCTAAAAATAAAGCTCAAATTTATTGTTTTCATTGCACAATTTGTTTGTGTATTTTGTATTTTAGGGATTTTATTGCAGGAATTGCCCAGAAGCTCCACTGGCCAGATGTCAAGAGAGCTGAATGTCACTCTGAGTGCTGAATGTCACTCTGAGTGCTGAATGTCACTTTGAGTGCTGAATGTCACTCTGAGTGCTGAATGTCAGTCAGAGTGCTGAATGTTAGTCTGAATGCTGAATGTCAGTCTGAGTTTTGAATATAAGTCTGAGTTTGGAAGGTCAGTCTCAAAGCTGAATGTCGGTCTGAGTTTTTAATTTCCGTCTGAGTGCTCAATGTCAATCTAAGTGCTGAATGTCAGTCTGAGTGCTGCAAGTCAATGCCGGCAAATGATATAAATGCCAGTGCTGGTTGTCAATGTCAGTGTTGAATGTCAGCACTATTTCCGAATGTCAATGCCAGCGCTCAATGTCATGCTCCAAATGACACACTGTCATCGACGAATCTACTTCACAAAGGTGCATGCACTTACACATTTTACGGTGCGTGTGTCGTTTCTTCGCTCTGCAAATTTATTAGAGACTAGACTATAAGCCTGCTGAAGCTGGCTGAACGAAATCCGACAGAAGGGGTGACAAAGAAATATGCGAAATACTGCAATAGAAAAGAACATGTGGCCTTTATTGTCATGAACAGAATACGATATGAAAAGAAATAACAAAGACATGTATGAAATACTGCAATAGAAAAGAATGGCAATAAATGAGCACAATACGATATGAACAGCTAAATATCATAGATTTCCTTGTACACCACATTTTTTAGTGTAGCAGGCGGACGAAATATTAAACTTCCTGAAATGTACACAAAGTATTTTAGGATATGGGTTGTAGGGCGCCTGCGAAATATTCCTGAAATGCGCACAAAGTATTTTATAATTAAAAATCCTCATAAAACAATGATGTCATTGTTAATGTTCCTCATAAAACAATGACGTCATTGTTAATGTTAATCTGGAAACCAAAATAAATTTTTAAGTCTATATTTTCAATTTTAAAAAAAAGCAGAGTGATGTCCCTTTGGGGAGACATAGCATACGTATGACGATTATGTATTAGACTAGTTCAAAAGCCTGCTGAAGCTGGCAGAACGAAATCCCACAGAAGGGATAAACAAAGAACTATACCAAATACTGCAATAGAAAAAACCACGTGGCCTTTATCGCCATGAACAGAATACGATATATGAACAGAAATAACAAAGAAATGTATGAATTACTGTAATAGAAAATAACATTTGGCCTATATTGCCATGAACACAATACGATATGAAAATAAATAACAAAGAGATGTACGAAATACTCAAATAGAAAAGAACTTGTATCTTTTATTGCCATGAACACAATACGATATGAACAGCTAAATATGAAATATCTTCTTGTACACCACATTTTTAGTGTAGCAGGTAGAGCTGTCGTGGGCAGTTTCCCTTGTTTAGGACCATCTGCCACATGGACCTTGACATCTGCTGATCTGCGTACATGGGAGAAAGCAACGTATAATTGTCTATGGCTAAACACAGGTTGTGGTAGGTAGATACCGACCTTATCCAGTGTCTGGCTCTGCGATTTGTTTATGGTCATTGCAAAAGCTAACTTCACAGGGAATTGCCTTCTCCGTAGAATGAAAGGCAAGTATGTGGTTGTCGGGGCAATGTCCACGCGTGGAATGAATAGAGTGTGACTTTTGTCACTTCCGGACAGAAGTTCAGCTATGATGAGGTTGGGTTTGAGGTCCCTAAACACCAATCTGGTGCCGTTGCATAGACCTCGTGTAGTGTTCAAATTGCGAAGAAGAATTATAATTGCTCCAACTTTTATTGTTAATTGATGAAGCGGCATTACCGAAGGTGCCAATTGATGTAGAAATTCCACGGGATAATTGTTTTCATCATCTGGCGTGCAGTCGTCGATGGAGTCGGAACTTAAGTATGTCCTGGGTTCTCCTTCAAGTAAATGCAGAACCTGACTATTGATAAGGTCCACATCGGCATTTGTAGGGCAGAGAATAGCATTATTTGCAAATTCTTCCGCATCTCTGGCTAGAATTCGTTCACCGAATATTTGAGAAACAATAGATCCTGTGCAGACCATATGGGCTGGAACTTCAAACATATTCTCGTTCAATCCATGTTCATTGGTTAATGTTCCATTGCCTAGCTCAATTAACCAAGACGTAAATTCTGGATCAATAGATCGCACATTACTTGTCAATGTGAGAATTGTAAATTTAGACCAAAGATCGCTAAACTTAATACTCGCTTCGACAATGGCGGACCTGGTTCCATGAGCAACAACGGGCAAGGTTTGTCTGAAGTCCCCACCCAAGAGAATGGTTTTTCCTCCGAAAGGTTTGTCATTTTGCATGATATCTTGTAAGAGTTTATTCACGCATTTCAATGCATCCTTAGAGGCCATCGTGGATTCATCCCAAATGATTATTGTGGCTCTTCGGAGAATGTCAGCATCGGAGGAGGTCATTCTCATTCTGGAGGTTGAGGTGTCGATAATTGGGACGGGAAGTTGAAATTGGGAATGATACGTTCGACCACTTTACAGTAAATTGGCCGCGATTCCAGTTGATGCAGTAGCTAAAGCAATCTTCTGTTCCACTCTAAAGGATGCAAGCAAGGTTGTGTACAAATATGTTTTACCACTGCCACCAGGTCCGTCAAGAAAGTAACACCTATGAGGAAGATGATCATTGGCTGCGGCTGTGATAATTTCATCAAATGCGTGTCTCTGCTGTTCCTTGAGACTCCGTACCATGTCTGTTGCTTTGCTGAGCTGTTGGACCGGATCAAAAACGCTGTCATGTATGTCTTCCACGTGACTTGGTGGAACTGGTAAACCTAAATTCTCGCAGGTTTTCCTATTAGCAATAAAGATCAATTGAATATCAGTAAGGGCCAAATTGAGGCAGTGTTTGCAATTCACTTCGTGATGAAACTGCAACGTAAAATCTTCATAAAAGTATTCTTTATATTTCTGGAACAATTGTGGAATATTTGAAGGAGATGCGAGCAGGCACATATGTGCAAATAATTCCCGTAGGAGAGCGGGTCTCTTTTCGGCAACTGCATCATGTAACGTCACATCCCAGACCTGCTTGTCATTGAAGAGGCCTCGGTGTTGTGTAGCTTCCTTGAATGTTGGATATGTAATACCATGGACGGTCCGAAGGTCCTCAAAGGAAGTTGCACCTGGCACATGAAGGAGAAGTAAGCGCAAGCAGAAGCGCTGAATGTCTGACACTAAACTGACAGAGTACATACGACCAATTATTCTGTCAGCATCCCTTTGCCTTCTCTGCCATGTTCTTGTCCTCTCGTGAAAAACATAATGTTCAGGTATGTCAGTGTGTATAGTATAGTATACCTGTAGCCATCTGGTATTGTTGATTTAGTTTGAACCATGCCGTTAAAGTAGTGTCTCTCGAAGCTGCGTTCTGTGCTGCAGCCTCAACGTTATCAGTAATAAAAACTACTGATTGCTCGCCAAGGAGATGAACTTGGAGTCTGATAATTGCATGAGACTGCTTGTGCATGTGGAACCCAAAAAGGCTTTCGCGTTGGTTTCGCGTTACTCGTCGCCGGGATGCCTCCTCGTGTGTTTCTGTTCTTCTTCGATTCCTGTTATGTTCGTTTCTGCGACGTTTTCTATCGGCAATTTCGGCTTCATCGAATGTTCTTTTTTCGAGGCATATTTGTCTCGTGGCAACACGCGAAGGTTTGTAAATTTGTGGAGTTGAAGAAGAAATAATAAAGCAATGCGAACGTGACATTGACGATGGGTACAGGCGTAGGAGAACGGTGTCGTACCTTGAATGCGGCGCAGCAATGCAGTTGGCAGTGGGTCAAGAACCGAAGACCGACACACCGACATCAACCGGTTGGTGGTGACTAACATCATGATTTATAACGGAGACACACACACGCATAGGCTGGTGGCCGATGTTAGACTCAACACAAATGTGTGTTTGTGTGTACACAAATGCTGACGTCACAGGTTCGTGCGTTGTTTCGGTAATTGACGTTCTAGCTAAAACAATGCCGTCATATAATATTTTTTTTACGGCGAACATTTTTAAATTTATTTATAATAATTTTGCGCGCCTTTTTTGCGCACCTTTTTTGCGCGCCTTTCGAGCACCTTTTCGCGCGCCTTTGAACGGGGAGACACACGCATACTTAGGGCGATTATATATTAGATTAAACTCCATCTATTTTTATCCTAAAGTTGCCTAACTGTTGAACACCCTTCTGTTCAATTCTTAAGGCGTAACATACGGGGGGAATATAAAAACTATTTTTAAAAATAAATGCTCCGTTAAAACACCGCTTGTGCCGTTAAAGCCGTTTAGATAGACTGCATTCTGACGACGGACCGCGGTCTGACGGGTTCGGTCTGAGACAACAATCCAGCGCTTTGTCAACTGACGTAAGACCCATGCGTCTTGTGAAGGGCAGAAAGTTATTTTGTTATTCCTCAGTTCCGCTCCAGAAGTCTTCCGAAATGCAATGACTGTGGGAAGAAATGGGTGGTGGAGAGGAACACAATATAATAAAAAAAAAGACTTTAAAGGAGGAAACTTGCTCTACAAGTACCCCCCTTTGCCACCTCTGTCTTTCTCTCTCTGTCTGTATGCCTCTCTTTCTGTCTCTCTTTCTCTCTCTCTCTCTGTCTCTATCACTGTCAGTCTATCTGTCTCTATCTCTCTCTCTGTCTCTCTCTTTCTCTCTCTCTCTTTCTCTCTCTCTCTCCGTCTCTCTCTGTTTCTATCTCTGTCTCTCTCTCTTTCTATCTCTCTCTCTCTGTCTCTATCTCTGTCAGTCTATCTGTCTCTATCTCTCTCTGTCTCTCTCTTTCTCTCTCTCTCTCTCTCTCTTTCTCTCTCTCTATATGTCTCTAACTCTCTCTCTCTCTCTCACTCTCTCTCTCTGTCTCTCTGTGTCTCTATCTCTCTCTCTCTTTCTCTCTCTGTCTGTCTCTCTCTCTCTTTCTGTCTCTCTTTCTCTCTCTCTCTCTCTCTTTCTCTCTCTCTCTCTTTCTCTCTCTCTCCGTCTCTCTCTGTTTCTATCTCTGTCTCTCTCTGTCTCTAACTCTCTCTCTCTGTCTCTCTCTATATGGCTCTAACTCTCTCTCTCTCTCTCTCTCTGTCTCTCTGTGTCTCTATCTCTGTCTCTAACTCTCTCGCTGTCTCTGACTCTCTCTCTCTCTTTCTGTCTCTCTCGGTCTCTCTCTCTCTATTTTTCGGAGTGTGTGGCTCCTTCAGTTTCCCCAAACAACCATGCTTGTAGTGCCTCCCGTTGAAACCACCATAAAATAAGAAGGTCGACAAATTTCGAGTTATTTGATTCATCACTTTGGAATCTTGAATAAACCGCCAACTGGAGTGAGTTATTCCGTACCGCTTTTATTTAGAGACAAGAGTAGCTGGGAGAGAAAAGAGTAAGTTGGCGGAAAGGTGAGGGAAAGAGAATAGAGTTAGTTGGCTTGAGGGAGGGAGAAGAGAGAGGGAGAAGAGAGGGAGAAGAGAGGGAGAAGAGAGTGAGAGAAAGGACGAAATACGGGGGTCAAGCTTTGATTTTTGCTAGAAAAATTAATTATACAATGTAGTTCGTTGACCATCTTTCGATAATTTTTATTTGCATTTCAATTTCGACCGCGTCGAAATAAATCTGAACACACGGCTCCACAGAATCTAAAGGCAAACCTTAATTAATCTTAACCCTAACCTTATCCCTTTAACTCATATCCCTAACCTACTGTTCTTAAATACCGGTATTAAGCATACGAAATGTTCTATCACTACTTTACAGCACTGTCCCACGCGGAGTTACTTGCATACGTTTGACAGGAAATGGGATATCGGCTGCCGAAAAAAAAGTGGCGACGCCGGGGAGACGGTTGAGCCCATGTTGACCGAGTGCCCCACGCTGGACGGGGATGTGCCCGGGTCGGTGCCAACACCTGCGGCATACTATATTTACGTCGATGCCCGCTTGATGCGGCTTGCCAGTAAAACAATGCGCAGGGTCCCAAGAGCTTGAGCTCGACCCTCAAGAGATAATGTCACATGTTACTTACTGCCTTACGGCTAAAAAGCAATGAGTATCTTTTCATTTATAATGTCAATGATGATTATTTTCAACGATAAAAAAAATAAAAAATTAACACACGGCCATGGCGCAAAACATAAAGATAGGTAATAAGGCAAAATGCCGCGACGTAATATCCTCATTATATAAGGGTGTGTCACGCGTGGTTGGTCGTCCCAAGGGTTCCACGCACCGCTGCATATCACGAAGTCATCTCTGCAATGAGTGCATTCATAGATTTCGACATGACCTTCGACCCTGCTATCAGAACGAGGCATCTGAAGGTGGATTTTTTTCCACAAGAATACAGACACGAAAATACAGACACAAGTATACTGACACATTTACAGCAGCCTAATTGTGCGCTGTCGTCATTACTAAACTCAAGTCATTATGTTGAAGTCATAACGTCAAATTAATTCCAAACTTTAATTGATGTTATTAACTTTCATGTTTACATACATTTAAAAAAAATAGTGGGCTAGAAATGATATAACGTAAGACGAACCAATAACATGTTAATTCCTTATAAATTGTATGTCACATAAACAACGCAATAGAAGATAAAAGGTCAAAATAGATGAATTATTCATGTGGTCATACCAAGGCGAGGGATCAAAGACGGTTATGATAATTAAGGAATATAATTAAACGTGTGGTGGAAAATGGGGAGCATGTTTCACATCCTGGGCTAAGACACTCAACCAGCCGCTCGGCGTTTTGGGGAGAAATGCTGAACCTAATGCGAGATCCTTTTTATGAGTTTAAAACAAGAACTTTGGAACACTACATGGTGTCAGATGTATAAGAAGTTCTATGGATGTGTATCGACACTGTTATTGAATGAGTAAAATGTGTTATGAGGGGTGTTTATGCGAGGAGGACGGGTTATAGTGAGATTTGTACGGTGAAGTATGGCCGTTTTGACCGGGGCCGTTTTGACCGGGGCCGTTTTGACCGGGGCCGTTTAGACAGGGGCCGTATTGACAGGGGCCATTTTGACAGGGGTCGTTTTGACAGGGGTCGTTTTGACAGGGGTCGTTTTGACCGGGGCCGTTATGTCGGGCCGTTTTATCCGGGGCCGTTTTGAAGGGTCACCCTCTGGGATATTTAGGTAAAGGGCAAAGTGTTCAGGAGGAGGTGTGTGGGGAAAATGTACAGGAGATGTAGGGGGAAAGTGTACAGGAACAGTGTGGGGGGAAAGTGTACATGAACAGTGTGTGGGAAAGTGTACAGGAGTTGTGTGAGAAATGTGTACAGTGGGTATGTGGGGCAAGTGTTAAGGAAAAGCGTGTGGTGCAAGTGTACAGGAAAAGTGTGAGGGAAAAGTGTACAGGAGGTGTGTGGGAACAAGTGTACAGGGGGTGTGTGGGTACAAGTGTACAGGAGGTGTGTGGGTACAAGTGTACAGGGGGTGTGTGGGTACAAGTGTACAGGAGGTGTGTGGGTACAAGTGTACAGGAGGTGTGTGGGTACAAGTGTACAGGAGGTGTGTGGGTACAAGTGTACAGGAGGTGTGTGGGTGCAAGTGTACAGGAGGTGTGTGGGTACAAGTGTACAGGAGGTGTGTGGGTACAAGTGTACAGGGGGTGTGTAGGGCAAGTACAGGAACAGTGTGTGCGGCAAGTTTACAGGAATATTTTGTGGGGCAAGTGTACAGAAACAGTGTGCAAAGCAAGTGTATACAGGAGGTGAGTGGGGAAATTGTACAGGAGGTTTGTGGGGGAATTGTAAGGGAAAAGTGTGTGGGGCAAGGGTGTATGAAAATTTTGTGGGGAAAAGTGTACAGGAGGTGTGTGGGGCAAGTGTAAAGGAAAAGTGTGTGGGGAAAATGTAAAGGGGGGGGGGTTCTGTGGGGTAAATGTACAGGAAAGTTGTCTGGGGCAAGTGTATAGGCGAAGGTCTGACCCGGCGAGGGGGGGTGGAGTTTAAAGGAGGAGATGTGTATAGAAGCCTGAGGTTTAATAGGCAGTTACCGTGTCGTCGGGTTCAGAACAACAGGCTATTAGATGAATAATATACGACTAGGACCCCTAAAGTCACCAACCCCCACCCCCCAAGCTACCGCAGTGAGAGGTCACGACATTCTTAAGACCGTTACCTGCGCCATTCACCCGTGACGACTTACAATTGTCTGTATTTTTGTCAAGTCCCCGATGTCCCAAAACGAGTTATTGATCATTGTAAGTGCCATCCAGCGGGTTGAAAATATCAACAACAACTGCGTAGACCGGGTATATGTCTTGGTAGGAGACCCTGATCGACCGCTCGAGTGTTGACTTCCTACTAGCCGCAAGTTGACCCCTCTCTCACCCAAAACCATAGTCATTGATTCGACTGAGTAGCCTGGTCAGATATGGGCCGTGGTAGATGGAAATTTCTAGAGCAACGAAACCAAGTGAAACAGAATGGCTTTCTAGCCACATGTCTTAGAGTCAGACCAGGATGTTAAAAGTCGCGGGTTCTAGGCGCGCTGTTAGGACTTTTGGGTGACTCAAAGTGACAAAGCTTTTAATCGGAAACTCCCGAATTATTATCAGCAAAGTTCGCGGTGACGTCTGTGCTTAATTTAAGACACCCGATAAATACAAGGGCTTTGACCAGCCACCAGAAGTACATCTGAAACACTACAGGGATCGTCTTGGTCGCATTGGAACGATTATGTTATTTAAATCCCATATATTAACTTCGAAATCTTGTCATCTCTGTCGTGATCTCTTCGTACGTCGGGCGGAAAAACAAAAGTGAAAAATGACCCACTAGCCGTGATGCCATCGAACTGAAATTTGGCACATAGACTTGTGTCACCTAACAATGCAACGTATCAAAATTTCAGATCGATCGAATGTACCGTAATTAAATTTATGCATTTTTAGTTTCACTCTATACGACATATATGTAATTCAATTTCACAGTTTGTTATTGTTTTTGTTCCACGTGCCAGTTCAGTCCGCGCGTTGACGATGTACCGGCGTGCTTTTGTTTACATTTTACGTGTCACGCTGAGCTCGGACCAGCGATCGGTGACTAGACCTTTCCTCTCTCCCACCCCCCCCCCGGGTTATAAAGCAAAGGGGAGTTAAGACAGATTCAGTCTGTAAATGTTTGTCGCGTGGGAACATAATCAATACTGTTAGTTATGTCTCATATATAAGGGATTTATAGTCAAAAACTTTGTTTTTAAGGGTTTGTTTTATTTTTGTAGTTTTCAACATTGGATTTGTCGATAGAAATATGAAAAATGTGTTATAAAGACAACATTGGTTGGCCATGATGGTCTGAAAAGGGAACTTTACTTTAACATAATGAAATAGACTAAAAAGTCAGATAAAGACTTTTTGTCTCCCACTCCCAGAAGCGTAACTTGGTTTATAACGCCCTTGATTAATTCATTTTTGGCCTTGAGAAATAGGGAAAATACTGAATTATGCAGAATAAATTATTGATTATTGAAGGATCAGCCCTCGGCGCCCTTGGCAACTGCCCCGATGCCAAGTCGTTGTTACGCCTCTGCCCATTCCCATCTGAAAGTTTGTGTCTGGGCTTTAACGAAAATCTTTGCAGGTTATAAGGCAAACACTTTGCTCATTCAACCACACGCTAGACGTGTTTCGAAGACGATGTAGTTAATTGTGGATAAAAGACTTCTTGCTGGCACACACAAAGATTTGTGAGTTTGGCATTTAGCAATATATCTTACTTAACCGCATCAAGAGCGAAGAGTTGAGAGCGCCGTGGAGATTTTAAAAAAAAACACCAAACAACCCGTAAAAACCATGTTGTTGACTATAAATCACTTATATATGAGACATAACTAAAAGTATTGATTATTTTCAATATAATACGCACCGCGCGACAGACTAGCATAAACATTTACAGATTGGGAAAATATTATAAAAGTATGTTCAATATAATACGCACTGCACCGTGCGACAGGAAAATGTTTTTAAAAAGTATGTTCGATATAATACGCACCCCGCGACAGACTAGCACAAACATTCACATGCTACATAGCGATACATAGAGATAAACTAAAAATTCAATAATTTAATTACAGTACATTCGATCGATATTTAAATTTTGATAGAATGCATTGTTAGATGACAAAAGTCTATGAGCAAAGTTTCAGCTCGATAGGATCCCGGGAAATGGGTCTTTTTTTACTTTCGTTTTTCGCCGGGCGGGACCACGACAGACAGACAAGACGGTGAAATTAATATAAGGAATTTAACAAATAAATTGATGTTTTCCTAGTTTAGTGACATCTGATTGTGACTTTAATTGAGAGGACAGAGGATCAAATCCAACCAGACAACTTAAATTTTAAAAAATACATATATTCCAATCCAAGATTAGAACTGGAACGATGCACACGTAAGAAAGCAAGTTTATAAATGCGTTGTAAAAAGTACCAAAAATAAAAATAAGGCCTATCGCTTTACCCTTTCGGATAAAAGTGAAACTCTGGCTGAGGTTTAGATAAATAAAAACATACTATTAGGAAGTCATTTTTCGTAAAGTCATTTTATATAAGACCAATTTTAACCTCATTTTGATTGTCTTAACGACTTAAGCTAGATTAAATGAAACATTTTAGGCAACTTTAAAAAAAAACAAAAAAAAACCATACTTCATAAAGCCCACAGAAAATCTTCATAAAAATAAACCTCAAAGTATGATTAGAAATAAATGTGTGACGCTTGCGCGGCATAACAGGACTGTGCATGTTTAGCCAGTCCGCATGTGAGTGCCGGCGAGACAGATTATGCGTGTCCACATAAACAATTACTCGGCTACAGTTCACGCTTCATCCTGGCACAGCTCACGTAGACCAACATGCGCGATACCGGAAGTCGGAAGTGAATCTCGTTTCGAGATCTAAGCGCCCAAGTGTTGTTATTTCTCCGCGTGCCGCTCACTAGCCTCTGTTTAAACGATTTCTTGTTGTTTGTGTCTCTCTGAAGTATTCCGTGGAAATACGCCCGTATCGTCAACAATATAGAGCCGCATGTTTTGTTGACAGCTGTTTATTGCGGAGGTTTCCTTACAAATATCTTTCGTCGCATTAAAGCTAAAAAGAAAACGCAATATAAACTTTTGATAATTTTTGTGACTTTAAAAAAATATTAGGAATTTCTCTCAGAAGACAATTTTTAAACAATTTTTTGTAATAGGAATAATTTAGGCGGATGGAATTATACCAAATTAACCACAAATTCCAGTTCATCTTTATTATACACAACATGAGATTTACCCGCCCTCTTCCAAATCTATTTTGCATTCGTTTAGATAAATATTTAGGTATACATTTTTCGCGGCACCAAAACTTTCTTCACCCCCTCCCGGATGCAACAATTATGGCTACGCTGCTGCACCCATCAAAACGAAACTTTTAGACGAACCTTTTATTTTATAGTTTGACTGCATCCATTGGCTACGAAGATTAGGGTCCGGTCCAATGAGGTGAGTTCGAGATCTGCGACTTAAAAAGAACTTAGAGAACCACGGCGCTTCGCTTGAAATCGAAACTAGTACTCTGTGTCGGATTTACGTGTAAGCTGCACAAGGAATAGCTAAGGGCCCCCACCTTCTAGGGAGCCCACAAAAAATTGTAACAGAGCGCTTTAGCCATATTTGGCGCTGACATGAATATCCCGACTTATCTTATCTTATCTTATCTTATCTTATCTGTTTACAGACGCTCTTTCTATACAGAAGATTATTGCGTCCTACGCTTATCTATGGTTTGTGTTTAGTCCTGCATTTTTATTAGAGATTTAAATGTTGATAAAGTGTTGGTTTTCCTGGATTCTTCAGGCAACCCATTCCACGCCCGAATTCCGGACGGGAAGAAGGAAAACGTGTATGTGTTTGTTCTTGCATACGGAATAAGAAAGGTGTTTTTATCCTTATGTCTATCTGAGGGTTGTATTAAGTTATCTTTGTGTTGTATTTCTAAATTAGAATTAATTGCTTTATGTATGATTACTACTTTGCTCTTGGTTCTTCTATCCTCTAGTGTTTCAAGGTTTAATGATTTAACTAATGGTGTTACTCTTGTCAGTTTCGAATATTCTCCAGTAATGAATCTGGCAGCTCTTTTTTGAATTTGTTCTAGTTTATCAATGTTTTCTTTGGTGGATGGGTCCCATACAGAAGATGCATATTCTAGTGCAGGTCTCACCAAAGTGAGGTAGCATTTTAGTTTTATATCTCTATTACATTTGTTAAAGTTCCTTTTTATAAAGCCTAAGGTTTTGTTTGATTTTTTAATAACTTCATTGACATGGGGATTCCATGATAGTTTCTCATTTATTAAGACTCCTAAGTATTTTGCATCTTTAGTTTGGGTCAGTTCTTTTCCATGAATGTAATATTTTGAATTTATTTGTTTCTTTTTCTTTGTTACTCTTAACAGTTGACACTTTTCTGGATGGAAAGACATACTCCAGTTAGTTTCCCATTTTATCAATTCATCTAAGTCTTTTTGTAAAATTTTGCTATCTTGTTCTGATTTTATTGTTCTATAGATTATACAATCATCAGCAAATAGCCTAACTTTTGTACCTGTTGAGATGTTGTTGGGTAAATCATTTATATAAATTAAAAAGAGTAAGGGACCTAGCACAGTTCCTTGTGGAACTCCTGAGTTAACCTTTATTGGTGCAGATTTAGATCCATTAATTATTACAGTTTGCTCCCTGCCCAAAAGGAAGTCTTGGATCCAGTGATGTAAGGAACCTGAGATTCCAAAGTAGTTAAGTTTTTTAAGTAAACTAAGATGGTGAACTTTGTCAAATGCTTTTGAGAAGTCTAGTAATATTGTATCTATTTGATCATTTTTGTCCAAGCCTTTTGATAGTTCATCTATTAAACCTATTAATTGTGTTTCACATGATCTGTTTTTTATAAAGCCGTGTTGATGTGGGCATAGGGCATTATATTTGTCAAGGTGGTTAACTATTCTACTATATATTATGTGTTCTAGTAATTTACAGGTGATACTAGTAAGTGATACAGGCCTGTAATTACCAGGGTCTGATTTATCCCCTTTCTTAAAGAGTGGACTTACATTAGCTAATTTACAATCCTGGGGCACTTTACCCTGGTTTAGAGAGGCTTGAAAGAGAACTACAAGGATTGGGGACAGTTCATTGCTTAGTTCTTTTAATAATCTTGCAGGCAAATCATCTGGGCCAGTAGCTTTGTTTATTTTTAAGTTTTTTAGGAGTGAATGTATACCTATCTCATCTACAGTTATGTTACCTATTTCCTCCATTTTATTTAAATTTATTAAGGGCCTTACAAAGGGCCTCCACATCTCAATAATAGCTTAGGGCCTTATCAAGTCTAAATTCGGCTCTGCGAGTGCTACAAAAAGTTGAATGGGTGATTTGGTTGAGCCACAGTCGAATAGTGTGACCGAGTGACTCTCGACCGTGTTCCTTGGTGCCCAGGCGACCCTATCAGAGGGGATAGCTCAGGGGTCTCCCCTAGCAGTTTGTTCCTTGGTGGGTTTAGGGGGGGGGGTGCGCAAAATTGCTAAGAGAGTTTCCCGTGAAGACCTATAAATAGCCTCATGCTTGGGCTGCTGACGCCACTCCACGTGCGGAATATTTAGGTGACGCAAGCGTTTTAGACGTGCGACAATGAGCAGTCGATCTCGTCATGCATGCCTGTCCCCAAACAACCATCAATAATGCAAACAAACAAACAAACAAACAAGACGGCGTGATAATGGGTGCGCCGCCGTGTGCGTTATCTCCAGGAGGCCGACTTTCACCATTGTGATCACCGTGAAACATTCAGCCTGATATGACTTCAGTGTACTTAACAAGGACGTCCGGCCTCTTTGAATGTACGTCCGTACATAAAAAAATAAATAGATAATTCTATGCTATTACTATTACAGCAACCGAGGAGCATGCCGTTAGATAAAAGCAGTGGTGCGAGGTCTGCATATGTTACGGGACTGAACATAACAAACGAGGACAGTGGCGCAAGCTAGGGTTCGTGCCCCCCGAGTGATCCCTTTAAGCTGCACGGCCGCGCAGATATCCGAGCAGCAGTTTAGAATTACCGCGCATCAAATTTGGTAAAAACAATAATGCACGTATATGGATGCTGTGCAACTTTAAACATGATGTTTTTTTTTACTTTGCACACGGACCAAATAACCTTAGAGGGGAACATTAGTGCCCCCTACCCCCCTGAGAGGGTAATATTTTAACATCCCATATCTAGAAAAAAAATTATACAGTTGCTCGGAACTCATAACCCTCCATGTATAGATACAATAGTGCCGCCTTGGACGGACCAGCACTCCTCTTTTCTACACCACGGAATCAGGTCAAATAATAGAGGTAGAAGTTCTAAATATGATAATATTATTCCACGATTGGATAATCGTCCCACATGTCTTAATATAAGAATTTTAACTCCACATACGAAACAAACTTTCATTTACGCTGACAGAGACACATGTAAAGGCGACAGTGTTACTTTAAGGACGATTCGTCCATTTGTTTAAAGAGTAGTCTTAACACCGCTCCACGGTCACAATATTACGCAAACAAAATCTGTAGATGTTTAGGTTAACTAAGCTAACTGGCCTAATTGGTGGTGAATAGAAACTCCAGCGATGGATTAGGCCTCGACGATGGGGGTGGGGGGGTTGAGTTTTCAAAGCCATGGACCTCTGCCCCGGTCTAGAATCTTAATCTCAGTAGACAGGCATTCAGGAAGAATACGGTATGATTACGAGAAGAGGATGTGGATAAGTCAGGGGATAAGTATGACTGATGTAGGCACACATTATACAATTGCCTGACACGAGATCCAGACATGATTCACGAGTTTGAAACATGTACCTTTGCATATGGACCTCTTGGATTTTTATAGGTTCCCGCGATCACCCAGAAACAAATAATGTGATACACCATTTAACGAAACGGTATACGAGATTTGAGTCCATGTAATCCACGGAAAAACCCGGGTACATCAGCTGTGTGGGGGAATAGAATACGATCTAAAAGGAATAATAAATACCGGGTAACAATAATAAATATTAATAACAACAACAAGTTTGTACGTTATGTGACGTATACAATTACAACCATCGATGCTACCCTAAAGTGAGAAAGGATCCAAACACGTGATCGTTTCTATATACTATATACTATATACTATACCAGTCCTGGTACATTCCTACGCCAAAGCTAGCGCCATCTACCGGGTAGACAGACAGATGAGACCCGAGACGCCAATGCGGAACAACTCAAGACAAAGTATTGGGTTACGGGCTACTCTCAGGCGATGAGAAGACGTCACGCCCGAAAGACGTGGAACTCATCTGTGACGAAGTTTACTGAAGTTGCAGTAGCCAGGCCGAGGAAATGTGAGGCAAGAAAGTTTTCAGATATGAGAAGTTTCAGAGCAGTAAAGAGATGTTTCAGAGCAGAGTGGAGAAAGTCTCAGAGCGGAGTGAAGATGTTTCATAGTTGATATTTTTCAGGTTCCAAAAGTCAGAGCAAAGACATGAGTCGTGAGAACGGAGATCATCATGTGGGGAGTCGTAAATTCGGAGTATGCGGTCGATTCCAGCTTGTCATAACCGTTGTAAAATAACAAAGCTCTTCTTACAGGACAGAACCAATGATAACAAAGTCAAGTGCGGAGAGCAGCGACCTATGTCCTGTCCATTGTCCTTTTCTACGTCCTCTTTTCAGTCCAGTCAACCCCATCCAGCCAAGCGTGGTGGTACAGCGTAAAGAAAAAGCAGAGCCCCCCCTCCCCCTCCGACACACACACACACAAAACAAATGTGAGGTTCTGGTTCACAGAATTTGTGTAGCCGATGTTTTTCACGTCAGGCAAGGGCAAGGTACTGGCGTGAAATGCGAAAGACCGACGGGTGGAGTTATCGGACACTTTTATTTACATTTATTTCTAAAAATATCTATTAATTAACCGGTGCTTTAAAATGGGATATTGCAGTCCCATCCCACTCATATCATTTTATATAAACTAGCGAGAGAGCGAAAATCTCACCACGATTTAAGCGAGTAATTTTACACATGTATATGGATTAGATGAGATCATAAAAAGACCGGAACCCTTCATGGGAAAAAATAATAATGAAAATAAAAATGGAGAATAATATATATTTTTTTTTAAATATGAGAAGTTCATGACACCACAAGTCTAACACAACGATGAAGTTTATTTTTCAATGCGTCGCGTCATCTCAACGCTACCTTAAGAGGCAACCGCTCCTGTTTAACCAGTCATTCAGCGCAGCCTAAAACCTCCACCATTCAAGAGTTTTGAGGACGGGTGATGCAGGCAGTTCAAGGACTCCTGAATAGAGTAATAAATTATTTCTTTCTGCATTTAAAAAGAAAAAAAAATGTAAAAAAAATAGAGAAAAAAATAGAATGAATAGAAGTGTGCGTGAGTGTGAGCATTCTATACGAGCTTAAACAATGGTATATGATTTAAATGGAGATCAGAACCAGGGGCGTCACTAGGGTTGGGGCCACCCAGAGCTTTATTCATGATGTGACCCCCTCGCAACTTTAAATACCCCACAGACCTCCTCCGAGTCTACCATTGCCTAATAACGGGAACAAACTGAATTTTACACTATGGTGTCATCCCTTGGGATATTGTCGTCCGGTGCGGTCCGCAACCCCCGCACCCCCTACTGACGACTCTGATCAGAACTAATTATTTTATACACACACACACACAAAACCCCCACCTCTTTCTGAGTTGTTATTGTGAGCTATTACGGAATGTGATCTAATCCGAAATGCGTCCTTGATGAAAAAGTCTATTTATATATTTTTAGTTTGTAATTAAACAATATAATTTTCAATTGTCACGCATGTAGTGTCTGTCAGTCCTGACGCTACTAATTTTAGAAAGCAGGGAAAACCAAATTACTGCACCAATGCATCAAAAGGTGTGCAAATTATAGATGCGCTGTAAAAAAACTATTATATGATGTCATTGTTTTCGCTCATATTTTAATTTTGGAAAAGGGATCAATGTAAAAAGAGGATTTGATGATGGTTAATTATCAAATCAAAAAACAAAGGGGGCGCCGTATCGCCCTACAACCCATATTATAAAATACTTTGTGTACATTTCAGAAAGTTTAATATTTCGTATTGATCAAACAAAGACAAGTTAGTTGGCCTTTTGAAAAAGGTCGGCGCCGTATGCACCCTAAAAAAGTGCATTTTTATAAAAGAAATAGATTTCAGCTGAAAACTTCCGTCATTTTTGACGGGTGATACGCTAGTTTTTTAATATTTAGCGTCAAAATTATTTAATTGTCAAAAAATGATGAATTTCGTTTCAAACAACCAATGCCCCGTTAATGCGAAAACCTGGGTAAACACACAGTTTCAATACATGTACATTTGAGCCGCCCGAAGTTATTTCGAGAAAATGGCACTGGAGTCTGAAATATAAATGATTTCTTTTTATTATAACCTTTGTACTATCATGTGAGGAGGTTCAAATATTGAAAGCCAATGAATTTCTGAGTGAGGTCGGATTGATCCAAGTATGCGACGATGTGAGTTTTGCTTACACTGTCATTTTTGGAGCAACTTTTCAACCAGTCAGCAACATCGTAAACGATACACAATCAGATCAACATCAAAATCCAAAAGATCAAGATCCTAAACAATATATACACATATAGACCAAGATAAAAATCCTAAACAATAAAGATCAAGATCCTGATATCACACATAAAGATCAAGATTTTGAATATTACACATAAAGAACAAGATCCTGAATATTACACATAAAGACTCAGTAGCGTAGCTGGGGGCGGTCCGCCCCGGGCGGCACACGATTTGGGGGCGGCATTTGGGGGCATTTGAAAAGTACAGCCCTTTCGGACAACCTCCCTTTTTCTTTTGAAAGAGGAAAGCCCGGGTGAAAATAAAATATTCGTACTTTCGAGTCGTAATTAACGGATTCTCAAGACATTTTTTTATTACATACTGTTTGTTATAACTAACGCAAAACCGTTAAGAAATTTAAAATCGTTTAACAATTGTATCGATTTGTTTTGAAAATTAAGCGGTATACATCACAGCTGACGCTTTTTATAAGAAAACAACACAAAGAACACATCACTGCTGGACCGAATATACTATTAATATCGCCGCGACAGTTATTGCGTGGATTTTCGACATGGACAGAATGATACGCGAAAAAGTACCCACATTGCATTGTGGTTCAAATATTGTGTTTAACTTGCAAGTAGTAATTTATATTACTGTTTAAGTTTAAGAAAATTATTCTAAGGTAATTTGTTCAAAATTAATTTTTTGTCTTTCATTTTTTTTTCCATTAAAGTAGCACAAACAAAATGTGTATGTTTCATTAAAATACGTTTATTCACTAAAACTTTTATGCATATCCTATTAAAGTAATGTTTAGATAGTTTGAATTAGTCTATTTTAGTGAAAATTATTACGATTTTTCACCAAAAAAAAATTAATCGCGATTGTTATTTTTTTCCCCAAATTTTGCATAATGGTGAAAATTTGTTAAGATCGTCGATGGTGTATTCACCATTGAAGAAAATTATACATTGTTTTCGCTGTCAACTGTTAAATGATTTTTTCCAATATAAATTTTAACACGGAAAATAGTTTTAACAAATAGTGGAAATTTAATCTCAAAATAAGTCAACACGAGTTGAGACTACTGAATAAGTCAACATGAGTTGAGACTACTGAATAAGTCAACATGAGTTGAGACTACTGAATAAGTCAACACGAGTTGAGTCTACTGAATAAGTCAACATGAGTTGAGACTACTGAATAAGTCAACATGAGTTGAGACTACTGAATAAGTCAACACGAGTTGAGTCTACTGAATAAGTCAACACGAGTTGAGACTACTGAATAAGTCAACATGAGTTGAGACTACTGAATAAGTCAACACGAGTTGAGTCTACTGAATAAGTCAACATGAGTTGAGACTACTGAATAAGTCAACATGAGTTGAGACTACTGAATAAGTCAACATGAGTTGAGACTACTGAATAAGTCAACATGAGTTGAGACTACTGAATAAGTCAACACGAGTTGAGTCTACTGAATAAGTCAACATGAGTTGAGACTACTGAATAAGTCAACACGAGTTGAGACTACTGAATAAGTCAACATGAGTTGAGACTACTGAATAAGTCAACACGAGTTGAGTCTACTGAATAAGTCAACATGAGTTGAGACTACTGAATAAGTCAACATGAGTTGAGACTACTGAATAAGTCAACATGAGTTGAGACTACTGAATAAGTCAACATGAGTTGAGACTACTGAATAAGTCAACACGAGTTGAGTCTACTGCATAAGTCAACACGAGTTGAGACTACTGAATAAGTCAACATGAGTTGAGACTACTGAATAAGTCAACACGAGTTGAGACTACTGAATAAGTCAACATGAGTTGAGACTACTGAATAAGTCAACACGAGTTGAGACTACTGAATAAGTCAACATGAGTTGAGACTACTGAATAAGTCAACATGAGTTGAGTCTACTGAATAAGTCAACACGAGTTGAGACTACTGAATAAGTCAACACGAGTTGAGACTACTGAATAAGTCAACATGAGTTGAGTCTACTGAATAAGTCAACACGAGTTGAGTCTACTGCAGATTCGATCATTTTCCGAATGGAAGGAATTAGAAATAAGAATTGGACATGGTGCAACTTTTGATAATCTACAACAACAGAATATTGATAAAGAAATAAGAAAAAATGAAAGGAAATTCTCACAATACTTGATATAATTAGATTCTTAGCTAAACAAAATTTGGCGTTGAGAGGTCATCGTGAAAGTATTCATGAGGAAGGCATCAATTCAATTGAAAATATAGGACATTTTCTAGAGCTTTTGGACTTGTTGGCCAAGTACGACCCAGTATTATGTGAACATTTAGTACAAATTAAGATGGATAATAAATATAGTGTCTCCTATTTGTGGAAAATGATTCAAAATGAATTCATAGACCTATTGAGAGATGCAGCGAGAAAAACAATAATGGACCAATTAAAGCGAGCTAAAAACTTTTGTATGATATTTGACAGCTTTCCAGATATTTCCCACAAATATTAAACTAGGCAAATTAAAATATACGTAGTTATTGATGTTGGCGAAGTTAAAGTTGTAGAATCGTTTATTTACTTTGTAGAAAATAAAGGAACGGCCAAGCTAGAAAGGAAAAACATGTGAGTGGGGAAAATTCACAAGTCGTAGTCCTATCTTTAGAACATGAAGTACAACGAGAAATGTTTTAATCCATGGATCGAATTATAAAGGAATTAAAAGAACTCTTTGATCAGTTGCATGTCCATGTAAGAAAATATTCGTGTATAATCCCATGTAACCTACTAAGTGAAGAAATTGAGTGTCAAATAAATGATTTTATTGACATTGATAAAGAACAGTTACATTATGAAAGAAAAATGATCAAGGTTTTGTGGCTTTACCTATACTACAAAAAGAGGCATTGCGTTGGGAAAATCGAGGAAAAGGACCGCTTGTCGTATTAGTTTATAAATAATGCTTAAATGTATTGTTTTCATTGCACAATTTGTTTGTGTATTTTGTATTCTAAGAATTTTTATAACAATTATTGTTATCAGTGTCGCTAATTGTGAAAGGAGCTTCTCCAAACTGAAGTTGATAAAAAATTATCTTCGTTCCACAATGAGTACATGATTTAAGACAGGGGTTGGGAAACCATGGCTTGCGAGCCAGATGTGGCTCTATTGATGGCTGCATCTGGCTCTCAGACAAATGTTCGACTATTCTTTAAAAAAAACGTTTATTCAGATACCTTTGAATTGCATAAACAATAAACAGCATAACAATGATATTAAAAATAATTAAGAGACATAATTATGGTACTTTTAGTGTTAAAATTACACAAATGCACACATTTACTTGAATTTTTAGTTTTAAAAATAATGTATGGCTCTCTCAGACAAAAAGTTTCCCGACCCTTGATTTAAGACTACAAAATATAACAAATTATTTACATTTTGATAGCATAATACACGATTTTTCTACTATGAAAGTTAGGAAAATAAATGTATAAATATGTTTACATACTAATGTACACAATTTGTTTGTAAAAATATAATTAAACCATTTATTTATAAATACAAAATAAAAGCATACTAATTATTAATTTAATTTTTTGGTGTAAATTTGGAATACGTTTGTCTCATGGGGAAGGGGGGGTGCAACCTCAGTAACTTTCTTGTAACCTTTAAAAAAAAGTATCTCGTAGTTTAAAAAAAATATGTATTTATAGGTATAACATCTTATTTGGCCTCCTTTATTGCCGCTAACTTAAATATGGCATTCAATGGTAGAAATGTTCGCCACATTTACTTTGTTTCAATTACAATTATTTATTTATGTTTATTAATTTATAAAAAACCATGATACTACCTACTTAGAAAGGGCGGCAAATTGAAGACCGCCCCGGGCGGCAAAAGGTCTAGCTACGCCACTGCATAAAGATCAAGATCCTAAACAATATATAAAGAACAAGATCCTAAACAATACACATTCTCATCGAGAACCGAGACAAATTACCTTTTTTCTTCCCCTCTCCCTGCTTACCAATCCCCCCTCCCAGCTTTGTCTTAATTAAACCCCGCCCCCCCCCCTCCCGGTCTCACACTCCAAGTGTCCCATTAGTTGAAGCGAGATTTCTCTGTTTACGTTTAAATAATAATGCCGGTGGCTATCGTATTCACGTATCCAGTCTGTCGCGCCGTGACTTTACGCTGTGTCTGCCATAGATATCTCTGTTTTTCCACCCATCGTGCAGAACTTAGGACCCAAATGACAGCTCCAGGATCTCGTACAGTTTTTTAGAAACAAATTTTCTCAACACAAAAAATACACGGAAATACTTTTAAATGAAAGTCTTTCAGCCTGCTCAACATAAAAATATGGAAAAATTAAACTTTAATATATTTTTTGTTTTGTTTTAAATTTACATGTTAATTTTTTTTTAAAACAACATTTTGAGTGAAAAACGATCGATTCAAGTATTTTAAAATGTCATGTGATTTTAGCATACCGTATCTGCTCGTTCTATTGCCCGTTCGTTCATAAGCCGACACCCCCCTTCTTTTTGGAAAATAATGCTATAAAAAACAAACCCGTAAAAACAAAGTTTTTGACTATAAATCCCTTATATATGAGACATAACTAACAGTATTGATTATTTTCAAACATTTACAGACTGAATCTGTCTTAACTCAACTTTGCATCATAACCCTAGGGGGGGGGAGGGGTGGGTGGGGGGGGGAGGGGTGGGTGGGGGGGAGAGGGGAAAAGTCTGGTCACCGATTCGCTTGACCGAGCTCAGAGTGACACGTAAAATGTAAACAAAAGCGCCCGTCGCTTCGTTTGGGTCGCCTCAATGCGTCAGCTCAAAATTTCACGTGGGAAAAAAACAATAACAAACCGTGAATTTAAATTACATACCTCATATAAGGATAAACTAAAAATGCATTAATTTAATTACGGTACGTTCGATCGATCTGAAATTTTGATACGATGCATTGTTAGGTTCGACGGGTCCGTGTGCCAAATTTCAGTTCGATCGGATCATGGTAAGTGGGTCATTTTTGACTTTTCTTTTTCCGCCCGCCCGCCCAAGACAGACAGACAGAGAGAGAGAGAGAGACGCCGGTGAAGTTAATATAAGGGATTTAAAAAGTGTGTAGCCCGCTCGTAAGCCAACCCAAAAAAAATAATAATAATAGGACAGCGTAAACAAAATGGTACAATTTTAAAAAAAAACTTCAAGCTAAATCGATCATTATGATTGTTTACTTTTGTTTAGGTTGAAGAACAAAGAGATACAACATTCACAAAAATAAATAAAATGAATATGATAAATAAGGTAAGGGCAGATGTTTAATATTATTTTATAGCTTCTGGTAGAGCAGTCGAATCTTGTAGAGTGCAGACAAGGACCTTGCTGATCTACAATAACAACACCGATATTCAATGTACATGCAGAAATCACCTGTGACCCCCTCGTAAGCCGACCCCCCCCCCAACATTTTCCCATAGATTTTGTCAAAACAAGTCGGCCCAGAACGAGTATATACGATACATTGTCATCGTGGAACTGCTTTTCAAACAGCCAGCAAACAAATATAATGTTTACATTTCCACCTGCTATTTTGCATTCGTACCTGACGATAAATTAGTTTTAAAGAATCAAATAAAACAATGTTCGCTTTCAAATTTTTTTTGATGTTCAATCAACAATTTTGTTCGAATAAAAAGAGCTTACCACAATGGATGTATGACATTAACTCTTAAAATGCCATTGAGCATTAGATACAATTAAACCAGGAGACCAAATATTGTGTAAAATAAAAGAGGTGAGCTTATGCCAGCTGGTAAATCACGTGCACACTTGTTGGCGCGATTCAAAGTGAAACTGGCCAGGTGGCGTATTGTCGGGAATCAAGAATATATATTTCGTCTTTAATTTAACACAAGCGGAATATAATTTTATACACGTCAAAAGAGATTTAAGGCTCCCAAATATTTCAATGAAAAACTTTGTTATGGGCACCCCCATCCCCAAGTTTACGGTCTCCTGCGTTAATCAATAATAAGTTGTTGGATTGTTTTGTTCAATGGTTCATTGCTTTTGATTTGCCGACGTGTTAACGACCGCGTCATTAATGGAGTATTAGCTCTAACGCCCTGATGAAGTGAATAGGAGTCATTACAATCACTAATGCGGCTCAGACATGATATTGGCGCCAAAAACAGGCAACGTACGTCATATCCATTGGCAACTAAAAACATGAGCTGTTCTGGGTAGCAACGGCTCAAAAAGTTCACCATTTTCCCCCAAGCTCTCCGTTAAATCAAGGCTTGAATCATTTTTAAATAGGTGGGAAAAACACTGAACAAACGGGGGTGTTATGAGCTATAACAATAAACACTAAACAAACGGGGGTTGTTAGGAGCTATAACAATAAACACTAAACAAACGGGGGTTTTTAGGAGCTATAACAATAAACACTAAACAAACGGGGGGTGTTAGGAACTATGCCAACAAAATAAAGAAAACATAAAAACTCAACTAATTTCGTGAATTTGAGGTGAAGACGTTTTTTCTTTAAAAATTGCATTAACATTTCTGTCCCCTATTATTTGCCAGATTTCCTCTCTTCAGATGCGTTTCAAATCTCTCGTATACAGACTTAAATGAGTGGCGATTCGGACAGCATGAACAAAAGGATGGCTATGTGCCCGGTGCCCGCCCAGGGCATTTCGACGAGTTCTACCAGCAGTGGTTGTGATAATTTAGTTTTCACTCATTATTTGTTGACACAACACTGATCACCTTAAAATCAAATCTGTTAAAAAAAACAGTCATGATTCACTTGTAAATTATGTAAAACATATTTCGTCTTTATTATTCTTTTGTAAAAGTAACAAAGCAGTCCTTAATTCTCTCTCTATATTTTAAATCACCGTCTCGGCTTTGTCATACCCCCCCCCCACCACCACTGCAGTTGTTCTGTGTTGACGTTCTAAATGAATGGATGCGTGCATTCAGACACCGAGTGGCCTAGGTGTACCGCATTGGGAATTAGCAGACCTGACCCTTATAATGGATGACCTGGCTCTGTGGATTGCACTGATCTCAGCATGACCTGTTCGACGGTTGTACATGACATGGGCTGATGTTTAAGAGATTAAGCTCTTGACATTGTCATTTCACGAAAGCCCCTGAGCATAACGCCAATACAATTTATATCATTGATGTATGTATGGTGGTCTAGCGATAGCGCACAGGACTGTCGAAACCGAGGCAAAAGAGGGTCACGGGTTCGAGCCTCGGTGCTGGCATGGCCCCCGGGGCATTGTGCTATAGCCACACAATCCCATGCTCGTTTGCGGTGGCTCAATGAACCTTGTGAACGCCACTTCACTCACCCCGTAGGCCGTCATGGTCTGAAAAGGGGTTATTATTATTATTATTATTATTATTATTATTATTATTATTATTATATTATTATTATTATATTATTGATAAGGTGTTGTTTATAAAATGTCATTAAATTTGCTTTTTAGAATACAAATTTTAAAAAAATATATAAATATAAATTTTAAAAAAATATATAAATATAAATTTTTAATTTAAAAAAATATATAAATATAAATTTTAAAAAAGGAACAGGGTGAATGGGTGAAATAACATTTTAGATATAAATTTTGAAGGAAAAAATGCAACTAGTTAATAATGAAAGTAGAAAGTACACATGTACTTAGAAATTCCGAGAATACGATTTTGCATTAGAAAATACAATGTACAGAATTAGTATTTCCACGCGGCTCTTGATGGTTGAACTTAGGTTAAACACCATTTCCTGACACTGCCT
Source organism: Ampullaceana balthica (assembly GCA_944989445.1). NCBI lineage: Eukaryota > Metazoa > Mollusca > Gastropoda > Lymnaeidae > Ampullaceana > Ampullaceana balthica. The sequence goes on along the minus strand of CALYLW010001385.1, from coordinate 23,818 downwards.
TGAGTATGTTACGTTACACACCATTTTCTGACACTGCTTTGAGTATGTTACGTTACACACCATTTTCTGACACTGCTTTGAGTATGTTACGTTACACACCATTTTCAGACACTGCTTTGAGTATGTTACGTTACACACCATTTTCTGACACTGCTTTGAGTATGTTACGTTACACACCATTTTCTGACACTGCTTGAGTATGTTACGTTACACACCATTTTCTGACACTGCTTTGAGTATGTTACGTTACACACCATTTTCTGACACTGCTTTGAGTATGTTACGTTACACACCATTTTCTGACACTGCTTTGAGTATGTTACGTTACACACCATTTTCTGACACTGCTTTGAGTATGTTACGTTACACACCATTTTCTGACACTGCTTTGAGTATGTTACGTTACACACCATTTTTCTGACACTGCTTTGAGTATGTTACGTTACACACCATTTTCTGACACTGCTTTGAGTATGTTACGTTACACACCATTTTCTGACAATGCTTTGAGTATGTTACGTTACACACCATTTTCTGACACTGCTTTGAGTATGTTACGTTACACACCATTTTCTGACACTGCCTTGAGTATGTTACGTTACACACCATTTCCGGACACTGTTTTGAGTATGTTACGTTACCACTTTTTCGACACTGTTTTGAGTATGTTCGTTACTCACTTTTTCCTGACACTGTCTTGAGTATGTTACGTTACACACCATTTCCGGGCACTATTTTGAGTGTGTTGCGTTACACACCATTTCCTGACACTGGCTTGAGTGTGTTACGTTACACACCATTTCCTGGCACTATTTTGAGGGTGTTACGTTACACACCATTTCCTGACACTGGCTTGAGTGTGTTACGTTACACACCATTTCCTGACACTGGCTTGAGTATGTTACGTTACACACCATTTCCTGACACTGTCTTGAGACTTGTAAGTTACACATCTTTTCCTAACACACTCTACATACATGACATGCTGCATCTCACTGCTTGCATCCCGCACAATACAAATCACAGCTCATTTACTCTACACAACGTTCATCCACATCCAACGATGTCAGCTGCTATGCGCAAACTTCCCACCTTAAAGACTTACTTGACAAAACGATCCTTCACGTAGCAAACTTCACCAGAATACCAAAACCAGTGCTCTGTTTCCCCCGCCTATTGAAGTCATCATAACATTATAGAGAGGATTGTTATTTGTTTCTCTTAGTAAATACTTTCATATGTCCAAGTTGAATCCTTTTGGGTGATGTAGCGTAGCTAGTGTTGATGCCACCCGGGGCCCAGAGCTGGATGATTTTTGCGCCCCTTCTCATCAGCAATCAACAACTTTTGACCATCATTTAATTAACATAAGCATTATGCCCGAGGTGTGTGTGTAGGGGGGGGGGCATCCAACCCCTATGCCCCTGCCTTTTCTTCATATCAGGCTTTTAAAATACAATTCTAGGTCTAGGCCCTAGAACCATTAGCTTCTAAAACAGATTGGGGATAAGATTAAGTGTGATAGTGAGATTAAAATAAAAAAACAAACACAATAAAAAAACCCGCAAAAAACTAGTTTTTGACTATAAATCCTTTATATAAGAGACATAACTAAAAGAATGTTCATTATAGTACGCAGCGCACGACAATACACAAATCCAAAATTGTATTTTTGTCTCGTAAAAAATGTTTAATATGATGCGCACCGATCGGGAATATATTTTTTTAACAGCTGTGTATCATCAATATAATACGCATCGAATTGCGTAACAGGAAAGTATTAAAAATATCTTTCAATATAATACGCACCACGACATTCTATCTGAAAAATTAACATAATACTTAGAGATAAATAAAGATAATCTAAAATTTCAAAAATTTAATTACAGCACATGCGATCGATCTGAAATTTTGATACATCATTTTTATCATCGGCACGAGTCTGTCTGCCTGCAAAATTTCAGCTCGCTAGCTTACGAGTAAGTGAGTTAAAAATGTATCAAATTTTTTTCGGCAAACAATCAAGCAGTTAATATAAAGGATTTATAAACAACGACAGCCCGAAATAGAGCACAATCAGCGCAAGTAATAAATGGGTCGAAAAAAAGATGATAGAATACTCAACAAGCCATCGGCAAGAAACGGTTGTGCCGTAAACATCACGGGTTGAAGGTGAGTCCTTTTTTCTTAAAACCAATTAGCTCTTCTACAATAATAATAACAATTTGTGAACTTATACAGCACGGTATTCCAGCTAGCAGCTAGGTTCGCCGCGCTTGTCACGAAAAATATTCAAACATGTATTTATAAATTCATTCAATTTAAAATATTCATATCCCGATTAAACAAAACATATAACACATAATGACATGATGGTATACAGAAGCTTCCTTTATCAGTGAGGCACATGTTTGATTGATAATTTTGAAAAGTGAAGTTTTAAGAGATGTGTTGTTTTTATTGTCGTTTGAAGACCTTTGTAGTAGGAATACTACGAACGTGTAATGCTAGAGAATTTCAGAGTTCGGGGGTGACAAAAAGAGAAATAACATATGTAAATTTAAACGGCTGGATTTTTTTTTCTCATCAACATCTGACCGCAGATTCAGTCATCGCTATATCGGGTCACCTGAGATCTTGTCAGTGTCAGGCACGGGACTGGCAGCTCGAAAGTGACCACGCTGAGTTTATATAGGAGAGACAAAAATAATTCCCCCCCCCCACCATTCCTAACCCCCACCACGATCCCCAAGTACACAACAATGACAGTCATCGACCCGAGTCGGTCCGGGGATCCGATGAGTGATTCTCAAAGCTACGTTTTATTTGCTTTCGTAACCTTTAATTATGAGTTAATCTGCTCCATTTGCAGGAAACCGCCGCAAAACCTAGACAACATTTTAATATCTGACGCGGCGTCACGTGATGTTTAATTGATGTCAAAATTAAGTATCAAATAAAAAAATAAAATACACGATAGAGCTCACGTCAAAGTTAGGGTACACACGTTGCCAATTCAGAACCCTTCGCAGAACATAGCAGAGAGAAGATAGACAGCGCTTTTTCGCTTGAAAAAAAAAGGAATTCGCTAGAAGCAGGAAGCACTCCTTTTGTTGTTGAGTGTGTTAATATTAATGGACTGCTAGTTTATTGGAGGGGATTCTGTCACAACGTATAGGTCCCTCTTTATCTTCACGACGTGTGGGGTTGGGGTGCATAGGGTGACACGGAGGAAACGCTTGGAAGCGCAGTGATTATGGGGGGGTTGGGGGGGTAAGTGCTTGTCACGTATTTAAAGACTTTCCGAGATTTGCTTTCGTAATGTGATAAAAAAAATTATAACGTTACCATTTAGAGAATTTTTTTTCCCTGTTCATCGGAATCGGTAACATAACAAAGACGAATAGGTGATTAAAATGAGACATTGTAACAAGGGTGATTAAAATGAGACATTGTAACAAAGGTGATTAAAATGAGACATTGTAACAAAGGTGATTAAAATGAGACATTGTAACAAAGGTGATGAAAATTAAAACAAAACATTGTAACAAAGGTGATTAAAATGAGACATTGTAACAAAGGTGATTAAAATGAGACATTGTAACAAAGTTGAATAAAACAAAACATTGTAACAAAGGTGATTAAAATAAAACTAAAAAATACTAAAAATATATGGAAGAATTAACTGGTAAAAACGAGATCAGATGCTGGAATTTTACCCAATTCAATGCAATATTTTTCTTCTCTATGCTATCTCAATTCATGGCAACCCGTCTTTTTTTTTAAAAAAAATAATGCAAACCCATTTCATGGAACAAAGAGATGTACTAATACAAAATGCTGTTATATCAGCCAAAACAATTTGTGAAGAGTTGGAGATATCAACTGAACGCCGAGTTAGAAGGAGAAAAGATATGAGTGGGGAAAATTCAGAAGAAGTGGTTCTATCTTTAAAACAAGAAGTGCGAGAACTGTTTTTATCCATGGATAGAATATTATAAAAGTAAATAAAAGAACCATTTGATCAGGTGCATATCCTTGCAAGCAAATATTCGTGTATAATACCATATAATACCATGTAACCTACTAAATGAGGAATTTAAATATCAAATAAATTACTGTTTTGACATTGATAAAGAAAATTTCAATATTGAGAGAAAAAAATGATCCAGGTTTTTATGGCTTTACATACACTACAAGAAGAGACATTACGTTAGAAAAACAGGGGGAAAGACCACTTGATCTATTACAATTTATTCAACAGTATAGATTAAAAAATTCTGTACACAACATAGTAATTTTGCTAAGAATGTTTTCAACAATTTCTATTTTAATGTCGCTAGTTGTGAAAGGAGCTTCTTCAAACTAAAATTGATTTAAAAAATATCTCTGTTCCACAATAAGGGATTTAAGACTACAAAATCTTGCAGTATTATCCATAGAACAAGATATTACAAAAAATTAGAAATTTTAATAGCATAATACACGATTTTTCTTCTATGAAAGTTAGTAAAGTAAATGTAGAAATATGGTTACATACTAATGCATTCACTTTCTTTGTTTGTTAAACAAAAATTAAAACTCTATGCATACAAAATAAAGTCATAATTAATTGGTAATCATTTTTTTGGATGTTAATTTGGAATATGTTTTGTCTCGGGGGAGGGGGGTACCTCAGTAACTTTCTTGTGGTCTTTAAAAAAGGTATCTTGTATTTTATAAGTTGTGTATTTATAGGTATATCATTTTATGCGGCGTATTTTATTGCTGCTTACATAAGCTTGGCATGCAATGATAAAAATGTTTCCTCTCTGCTTCGCCTGAATTACAATTATTTATTCATGTTTATTAATTTATAAAATCAATCATATGATTGACTTAAGGGGCCATCCTTAAAGGACATCACCCTATTTTGGGTGATTTTTCACTCTCGTCACACGTCGTCATAAAAACTTAGACCCTGTTTTCAACATGACGTCACAAAGCTTTGCGGCCCCCCCCCCATAAAAGCCGTATTTTCTATTTGAAAATGAGCATGTTTCAAATCAATTTTTGTCATTTAACTACGTATTTAGTATAAGGCTGCAATAAAATATCGTAACACGATTGAAGCCATGTAAAACATCATTAACTAAAGAGTCAGTAATCAAATATTTCAGTGAAACTTTTTTTAAAGTTGCGCGTCACATTTATTAAACACACATCCCCCTCGTCACACATCGTCACAAATGTGTGATACCCCCGCCCCCCCCCAGGTGCTTGACGTCATTTATGGACGGCCCCTAAAAGGGCGGCAAATTGGAGAACGCCCCGGGCGGCAAAAGTTCTAGCTACGGCGCTGTATAAATATTAGAATATTGTACTCGTCTTCAACAGTATTTTTTATCACTATCAATTTTTTTAAATTTTATTTTATTGCAATGGGAAGATATAACTACGAACAATTTTTTTTTAAAAATTCAATAATTTAATTTTAGCTAACTATAATCCATGCTCAAATTGTCCACCATTATAAACATTAGAATATTGTAAACGTCTGCAACAGTAGTTTTTATCACTATCAAAAATGATTCGTTTTTTTTTATATAATTATTTTAACCAACACGGTGTATGCAACTGAAATGAACTTCTACCCTCAAGAATCCATAGTTACAAATTAAATCACACTTCCCGGCCTTCAACGTGTACCAGTTAAATGATGCAGTGACCGTAGCACTTAGACCCCCCGCCCCGCCCCGCCTGCCCCCTCACTGCACAGCTGACCCCTCCATGTACCCGGGGCTGTCAAAACTTTTAAACCTACACGTGCTCCACGCTCGCATTGCCACCTCGTCTCAGTCAATTCCGTCAACAGCATGAGCGAATTGGTCACTCGTCGGGACGACGTCACCTGAACAAATGCGGCGTGCTTTGACGGGGCGGCGTGCTTTGACGGGGCGGCGGTGGTGGTGGCTGGGGTGAGGGGTGATCTTAAGTGCCACAGTCAACACGTTACTTCCTGATGCCTGGTCTTTGAGCTCTTTTAATATAATATTAAGCGGTTACGCCGAGGTAATCACTTTTAACATTTCATTGACATGGTCTGAATCAAACGGAGATTGACGTGGCGATGGTCGCGTTCTGTTCAATGCCCCCCCCCACCACCAACCCCCCCCCCACACACACACAAAGGAGTTACACGACGTAAAAGAGATTGAAGAGTAAACTCGAGATTAACTATATATTAATGGAATAGCTCTACTGAACACATACTACACCTCCCGGTGTGGCGTGGGGGAGGTGTGGGTAGAAATACCAACACAGAAACAGAAGAATAATCGGTTGGGCTGTTGTTAAAAGTTTATAGTATTGATGTATTCATTAGTGCTATAATATCATTGTTAGTACATAGAAATGAAGTCAATACTGGCAGGAATGTTGTTTAATAGTATGGATGCATTCATTAGTGCTATAATATTCATTGTTAGTACATAGAAACGAAGTGATTATTGATTGGTAGGCCTGTTGTTCAGTATTGGTGCATTTAATAGTGTTATATTATCGTTATAAGTGTATGGGGTGTAAGAGGGAAGGAGGTCACCACTGATTGTGATAGAGAAGAATCGACTCGCACTTCTCCGAATGTTGTACATGTAAGAGTGTCACCTGTTCGTAGACATTTAGTAATCGAAAGTTCAGATATTTTGTAGACATTTGGTCAGCGAGAGTTCAGATAGTTTGAAGGCGTGGGACCAACAAGTCTTGGGATAGTTTGAGACACGACGGCAACATTTAAGAAGCCTGGTGGCTTAAAAACATTTGTGCCTGCATTCCACGAAAACTAGCACCCGGGCCGAAACATACCCTCAACACACACGTGTTTGGCAACATTGTACGAACGCTGAGAAAATTGACAGTGGGGAAGGGGTGGCAGAATTATTAAAACTCTTTATAAGTGTAATCAACAAAACGTTGGCTCATATTAATGAGGTATCCGCAGACACACGGATTGAATATGAACCAGCATGAATCTGATAATTTAAAAAGTTTGTGACAATTTCAAAGCCATTAGGTCAGCAAAAAAACTTAAAGAGGTTAAAAACTGTTTTTTTTCGGTTAGGGGGGTTCCGAAATGCCAGCGTCGGCACTCGACAAACAAAGGCTGGGCCCCGAAATACAAGAGCCACCCCTGAATTGCGGGGACAATGCTAAAAATTATTAAAAGATATGACTTGAATACGAATTGATTCTTCCTGACCACTCTATTGATGTCTCAATTGCAGATTGTGTTTGTATGTCTTAGTGGCAGGTTGTGTTTGTATGTCTGAGTGGCAGGTTGTGTTTCTATGTCTGAGTGGCAAGTTGTGTTTCTATGTCTGAGTGGCAAGTTGTGTTTCTATGTCTGAGTGGCAGGTTGTGTTTCTATGTCTGAGTGGCAAGTTGTGTTTCTATGTCTTAGTGGCAGGTTGTGTTTCTATGTCTGAGTGGCAAGTTGTGTTTCTATGTCTTAGTGGCAGGTTGTGTTTCTATGTCTGAGTGGCAGGTTGTGTTTCTATGTCTTAGTGGCAGGTTGTGTTTCTATGTCTGAGTGGCAAGTTGTGTTTCTATGTCTGAGTGGCAAGTTGTGTTTCTATGTCTGAGTGGCAAGTTGTGTTTCTATGTCTGAGTGGCAAGTTGTGTTTCTATGTCTGAGTGGCAAGTTGTGTTTCTATGTCTGAGTGGCAAGTTGTGTTTCTATGTCTGAGTGGCAAGTTGTGTTTCTATGTCTGAGTGGCAAGTTGTGTTTCTATGTCTGAGTGGCAAGTTGTGTTTCTATGTCTTAGTGGCAAGTTGTGTTTCTATGTCTGAGTGGCAAGTTGTGTTTCTATGTCTGAGTGGCAGGTTGTGTTTCTATGTCTGAGTGGCAAGTTGTGTTTCTATGTCTTAGTGGCAGGTTGTGTTTCTATGTCTGAGTGGCAAGTTGTGTTTCTATGTCTGAGTGGCAGGTTGTGTTTCTATGTCTTAGTGGCAGGTTGTGTTTCTATGTCTGAGTGGCAGGTTGTGTTTCTATGTCTGAGTGGCAGGTTGTGTTTCTATGTCTGAGTGGCAAGTTGTGTTTCTATGTCTGAGTGGCAAGTTGTGTTTCTATGTCTAGTGGCAAGTTGTGTTTCTATGTCTTAGTGGCAGGTTGTGTTTCTATGTCTTAGTGGCAGGTTGTGTTTCTATGTCTTAGTGGCAGGTTGTGTTTCTATGTCTGAGTGGCAGGTTGTGTTTCTATGTCTTAGTGGCAGGTTGTGTTTCTATGTCTGAGTGGCAAGTTGTGTTTCTATGTCTTAGTGGCAGGTTGTGTTTCTATGTCTCAGTGGCAGGTTGTGTTTCTATGTCTTAGTGGCAGGTTGTGTTTCTATGTCTTAGTGGCAGGTTGTGTTTCTATGTCTTAGTGGCAGGTTGTGTTTCTATGTCTCAGTGGCAGGTTGTGTTTCTATGTCTTAGTGGCAGGTTGTGTTTCTATGTCTTAGTGACAGGTTGTGTTTCTATGTCTTAGTGACAGGTTGTGTTTCTATGTCTTAGTGGCAGGTTGTGTTTCTATGTCTCAGTGGCAGGTTGTGTTTCTATGTCTCAGTGGCAGGTTGTGTTTCTATGTCTTAGTGGCAGGTTGTGTTTCTATGTCTGAGTGGCAGGTTGTGTTTCTATGTCTTAGTGGCAGGTTGTGTTTCTATGTCTCAGTGGCAGGTTGTGTTTCTATGTCTCAGTGGCAGGTTGTGTTTCTATGTCTTAGTGACAGGTTGTGTTTCTATGTCTTAGTGACAGGTTTGTGTTTCTATGTCTCAGTGGCAGGTTGTGTTTCTATGTCTCAGTGACAGGTTGTGTTTCTATGTCTTAGTGACAGGTTTGTGTTTCTATGTCTTAGTGACAGGTTGTGTTTCTATGTCTCAGTGACAGGTTTGTGTTTCTATGTCTTAGTGACAGGTTTGTGTTTCTATGTCTCAGTGGCAGGTTGTGTTTCTATGTCTCAGTGACAGGTTGTGTTTCTATGTCTTAGTGACAGGTTTGTGTTTCTATGTCTCAGTGACAGGTTGTGTTTCTATGTCTCAGTGACAGGTTGTGTTTCTATGTCTCAGTGACAGGTTGTGTTTCTATGTCTCAGTGGCAGGTTGTGTTTCTATGTCTCAGTGGCAGGTTGTGTTTCTATGTCTCAGTGGCAGGTTGTGTTTCTATGTCTCAGTGACAGGTTGTGTTTCTATGTCTCAGTGGCAGGTTATGTTTCTATGTCTCAGTGACAGGTTGTGTTTCTATGTCTTAGTGACAGGTTTGTGTTTCTATGTCTCAGTGACAGGTTTGTGTTTCTATGTCTCAGTGGCAGGTTGTGTTTCTATGTCTCAGTGACAGGTTGTGTTTCTATGTCTCAGTGACAGGTTGTGTTTCTATGTCTCAGTGACAGGTTATGTTTCTATGTCTCAGTGACAGGTTGTGTTTCTATGTCTCAGTGACAGGTTGTGTTTCTATGTCTCAGTGAGGGTTGTGTTTCTATGTCTCAGTGACAGGTTGTGTTTCTATGTCTCAGTGACAGGTTGTGTTTCTATGTCTCAGTGACAGGTTGTGTTTCTATGTCTCAATGGCAGGTTGTGTTTATGAACCTAATGAAATGAACACTCTGAGTGCCCCACCTAAATAACAAATGAAAAATATTCACCCACATAAATAACTCACCACTGCAGCATGACCGCACGATGGCAGATGGTTCACACTGACACCCTGGCAGATGGTTCACACTGACACCCTGGCAGATGGTTCACACTGACACCCTGGCAGATGGTTCACACTGACACCCTGGCAGATGGTTCACACTGACACCCTGGCAGATGGTTCACACTGACACCCTGGCAGATGGTTCACACTGACACCCTGGCAGATGGTTCACACTGACACCCTGGCAGATGGTTCACACTGACACCCTGGCAGATGCTTCACACTGACACCCTGGCAGATGGTTCACACTGACACCCTGGCAGATGGTTCACACTGACACCCTGGCAGATGGTTCACACTGACACCCTGGCAGATGGTTCACACTGACACCCTGGCAGATGGTTCACACTGACACCCTGGCAGATGGTTCACACTGACACCCTGGCAGATGGTTCACACTGACACCCTGGCAGATGGTTCACACTGACACCCTGGCAGATGGTTCACACTGACACCCTGGCAGATGGTTCACACTGACACCCTGGCAGATGGTTCACACTGACACCCTGGCAGATGGTTCACACTGACACCCTGGCAGATGGTTCACACTGACACCCTGGCAGATGGTTCACACTGACACCCTGGCAGATGGTTCACACTGACACCCTGGCAGATGGTTCACACTGACACCCTGGCAGATGGTTCACACTGACACCCTGGCAGATGGTTCACACTGACACCCTGGCAGATGGTTCACACTGACACCCTGGCAGATGGTTCACACTGACACCCTGGCAGATGGTTCACACTGACACCCTGGCAGATGGTTCACACTGACACCCTGGCAGAGACACTTTAACTCCAACTTATTTCTGGAGTCTTAACTAAGTGATCCCTCCTCATCGCATGCCTCGCGTGAAAGTATCACATTATGACATGTTCCGCACATGTAACGAGGACGCCGTCATCAGATATGTGCTATAATGATACATGTATTTATTTGTGTATGTATGGTTTGGCATGGGGGATACGCGAAGCGGCTCTCGTGTATTGTGTGTGACTTTTAAGAATTGACTACCAAAAAACTTAAAAGTAAAGTACATACAGTGAAGTTGATCGCTTATGGAAAAAATACTTTCCTAAATGACTCCACCTCACTCCTAAGATGAAGTAAGAGACATTTCATTGTCAGACATGAAATAAGAGTAATACAAATTGAAATACATTTCAAAAATTCAATCGCTGATTAAAATTTTTGGTATCTCATTGAAAGGGGCGTTTAAATTCTGGCTTTGCTGCGCCGCCCCCACCTCCCGCCAGCGGAGATTTCGATCCCCATGTCCCTTCACGCAATGTCTCATTGTGGAGTAAATTTCGTGAGTTAATTCAGGAAGATAATAATAATATTTCTCGATGTTTCTCTGACAAAGTGCATGATTTTTTTAAAAATCTTATAGGGGTTAATTTCCTTTTTATCATATCCCCAAAGTTCTTCAAGGGTAGATGTCAGGTCAGCGATCAGCTGGTAAAGTGATCCACTTCAAAAACCTTCCTTGACAACAGATCAGCGATCATCTGGTAAAGTGATCCACTTCAAAAACCTTCATTGACAACAGATCAGCCATCATCTGGTAAAGTGATCCACTTCAAAAACCTTCATTGACAACAGATCAGCCATCATGAGGTAAAGTGATCCACTTAAACAAACTCTCACTTTACATGCTCAGGACCGTACACTAGTTTGAATAAATAAAGGTAAAAAATGGATTTTTAAAAACCACGTTTTTATAAGTGGACTAAAAAGAAGAAAATAATTTAAAACTTTTAAGTTTAAGTACTTTTATTTAATATGACTAAAAACGTGGGGCGTGTGTTTGGTATAAAAGTTAAAGATTTATAATTTAGAATGCAAATGAGAGAATAAGTGAGAGAATGAGTGAACTGCATATGTTAAACCTCATAAGCACCCGCCCCACGTTTTAGTCGTATTAAAAACAGCATGAAAATTTTATTTTCAACGTTTAATTTACCACTAAAAAGTATATACACTGAAAACCAGTCAACATTAAGTGCGAATTCATAATTGTGATAAATGCACCACTCCTCTGAGGGAGCAAGTCCTTCCAAACCTATCCAACTCCACCCCCCCCCCAATCCGATGTAATCGGATAATAAAAAGGCAATGTGGTTCAGATAGTCCTTTATAAAGGTACCTGTGTCAAAAAAGTTTGAAACCACTGTGTTAGGTGAACGGTTGGACAAGAATAGCTATGCGGTGAAGTCGTGGTTATGACAGTAGCTCTTTTGATACAGTCGCTATTTTGAAGTCGCTATTATGACAGTCGCTATTTTGAAGTCGCTATTATGACAGTCGCTCTTTTGATACAGTCGCTATTTTGAAGTCGCTATTATGACAGTCGCTATTTTGAAGTCGCTATTATGAACCCGTGCCAAAAAAGTGTATCTTCACATGCTAACTTTCCTGCGTCACTACGTCTGCTTTTTCATACATTTGGTTTAATGAACCATAAGTTAGACGCACAACTCTCACGATCAAAATGGTGTGTAACATGTTAGTCAAGCAACACTAATTAAGACTTTTCCCGTTTTTTTTTCCTTCTTTTTTTTCATTTTTTTATTTCATTATTCTCCTTTATTTTATGTACATTTAAAAATTGACGCATACCAATTTTGCGTTGTGAAAAGAAAGCATTAGAATAATTATATAGATCAGGGTCAGGAAAAAAATTACACTGTCGCACCAGAGTGTGTGTGGCGCGCTGATTGGAATTCTTGTAGGAACAACGCGCATTACTTGAATTGGTGTTTTGTCACGTAAATTTATAAGAAGGATCATTTTTGCACTGCCACTTTTGTTATTGCCTTTTCCCCCTTTCTCACGGCCATCGTAAACCGGCCCTCTCTTGTTACTTAAAATCTTACTGTTAGTCAATGAACGCCCGCCATCATCAATGTTCCCTGTAAGACTCATTGGTCCGTGTGCAAATTAACAAACTCGTGTGCAGGCAAAGTTGAACAGCACCCATATACATTATATTATCATAATTTTCTGCGCGGCATCTCAAAACTGCTGCGAGGCGTCGGTCAGATATTTGCGCGGCCGCGCAGCCGCTCAGCGTGAAGGGAACGCCAGCCCTGTATTGTGCCTCAATGGTGACTGTCCCTGAACCTCGTCACGCTTGCCACAAGCACAGGTTAAATCAAGTTCATGTTTATAAATATTGTATCTTCTATGCCCGAACTGAAATCAGTGACCGCTCTCGAAAAGTCTTGACTAAATTAATCAATTACGTAATTAACTAGATACGACCCGCGGTGTAGCAAACGCCGCAGACTAGCTCCTAGTCTTAGAACGGGAGAAAAGAACGGACACAAACAGTAGCACGACGAAATGAAAACAACACAAGTGAACGTCGCGGGGGAGGGAACCGCCGAAGCATTGTTGGTCTCGAGACATGCTCACTGCGGTTGTTGTTACCTGCCCCCCCCCAACCTGCACCACCCTCGCTTGCCAACCATAAAGTGATTTGTCGACCCTTGCGAGGGTCATTCGTCATGCTTATTGGCACACGTCTTGTGCTTGTCCTAATTTCTGGTGAATTATATATTATATATAGATTCTTACATTGCACTGACCGCTTTTGTAATGAACGCGATCCATCCTTTTTTGTAGGGCATCATCAGGGTAAACACCCATTTGAGAATTGCAACACCGAAAAAAAAACGTGAGAAAGTATTTAATTTGTCTATCTCAGCGTGAGCGTGTGATTATCTATCCATGTGTTAAGGGTACAGAGGGTAAATATAAACCAGGATTGTCAACTCCCTTAGATAAAAATAACTAAACCTATATTAAAATCGTTACATTTCTTACAACATTTTTAAGGGCTTGCCGGCACCTATTATTACGCACTATAGTGAATTTTTTTTTGTTAACGGAAGAATAGGAGGCGAGCCTGTTGTCTACCGCGGAGCCTTCTGTACAAAGGGTAATTTTAGGAATATCAAGTTACTTGTAGGCGGTTTTAATCGCATGTTCCCCATTCTTGCTACTGCGTGCTACCACGCTGTCCTACAAATGACTATTGAGCAAGTAAGTCTAAAAGGAATATCGGAGCGATTGTTGAGCGTGGGAGTGGAATGATTATGGCAATATGATTGTAGTTCCGTGAGCTACGCAAACACAAAAGCTATTGGTAGGGCTTAACGCGAATAAATTGTTGGTAAGATTTAAAGCAAACGCACGTTAGTCAGCCTTTATCAATTCAAAAGAAATATCCGCGTGACTTTAAGCAAATTAGTTGTAGTCATTGCTTACAGCAAATAAATAGTTGATATGGCGTGAAGATTTTAAAAAATGTTGGTAAGACTTAAAATGGACACAATGTCGATATGGATTTTTTTGCAAATTAGGGCTGCGGAAATTAACGATTAATTTCTCGATTGATCGTTAAAAATTTTAACAATTAAATTTGTTTAACGATTAATCGACTCGACACTTATAAATGTACTGGAAGTCAAAAAGTAAAAATATTTCGGCCGATAAAAATAAACTAATTTCCGGACGATTACACGAACATTTTGGTTTTATACTATTGACTGACGTGAATGTTCAAAATGTTGATAAAGGTTATTGAGTCCATTGAGAGAAATCGTTTGCCGACATGCAATCTTCTCTCTATGTCTAAGCTTCGTCGGTCCATGTGAAAAGTTTAAAAAAAAACAACTGGTGTGTAAAGCTGCACAACGTCCATTTTTTAGTGCAATATTTTACAAAATTTGCTGCGCGGTGATTCTAAACTCCTGCGTGGCGTCGGTCAAATAAAGGGAACATTGCTACCATGGTACTAACACTTCGCTTACATATCACATGTGAACCAAACATCCACTACAGTATCGGAAACTTCAGCTGGGACAATCTAAGGCTATGTGAACGATTGTTCAGCTCGGCTGGTTATATTGTCAATAAGACGCGCTCATCAACTTGAACCAAATGATGTCAATACACTTGTCTGTTTGCGTTTTTTTTTGTTAAAAGATGTATTATAAAGAAGACATTCCAGTGTCATTTCGATTTTCGACAAGTATTTTAATAAATGTTACTTATGACACCATCAATTTTAATTTTTGGCTTTAATCGAAATTAACGATTAATTAATCGGTATTTTATAAAAGTTAACGATTAAATTTAAATTAATCGTCAACGGCCATATTGCAAATATAATTATTGTATGGCTTAAAGTAATACCAACTGTTATAAGAACATAAACACAATAAAATGTTGTTACGGTTTCAAATAAACCAACTGTTATAAGAACATAAACACAATAAAATGTTAATACAGTTTAAAGTAATACCAACTGTTATAAGAACATAAACACAATAAAACGTTAATACGGTTTAAAGTAAACCAACTGTTATAAGAACATAAACGAAATAAAATGTTAATACGGCTCAAAGCTAACCAAAGGCGTATTGTGTTGAGGGCAACCCGTGCTTATGAATGAGACGAATGGTTGGGAGAGTGGTCTGCGATGTACACCGTTCTCTCAGGTCAGTGGTGGCGAACCTTTTTTCGGGGCCCGCGCGCCCAAAATTCAAATCAAACCTCACTTATTAATAGCAAAGCGCCAACACTCCAACGAAACCCGAAAATATTGGGTTTGGCTTAACTGGTTGTGGAAGGAAATATTATTTTAGTCGCGTGCCGGCTGATGAGGTTCGGCGTGCCGAATGTGGCACGCGTGCAATATGTCCGCCATCACTGTCTTAGGTCGATGCTCAATCCAAATGTGTACTTAAGGCAAAAAGGGGGGCGGGGTGGGTCGGTAGGTTAAAGAGAACTCAAAATTCAATGTTTCCTCTAGCGATGCTTACCATGGCATTGTCAAAACTGCCTTTAAACGGTAGGTGTCTACGCGTCTGTGTGTGTGTGTTTGTGTAAGTGTTCTTGTGTACAAATGTGTTTGTGTGCGTGTGAGTGAATGTTGCACCGTATAACGATTCACGTTTACGTGTGTAGAGGACAAAAGCTTTCATTGCGTGAATCAATAAGTTGATGACAGGGCGCCGCGAACTTCGGACCATGAAAGAGACACAAACACATGTACACGGGTCGTTAAGTCTTTTTAAAAGCACACGATTCGTATTTCAGACATTAGGCTTCGGCTAGGCCGCCTAGGCATTGTGCAGATCAAATAACCAGGTGGGGGTATGAAAAAAAAATACCATTGCCTAATATTTACATGTTAACACTAGTTTTTTTTTCATTGGTCAGACTGAAGTCAAATGTTGGGAATTTTTGCTGACAAAATTACACACGGCCACACAGGAATGTTGGAATAAAGGGGCCACTGGAATGGTGGTAAAAAGGGCCACTAGAATGTTGGTAAAAGCAGCCACTGGAATGTTGGTAGATTGGGCCACTTGAATGTTGGTAGATTGGGCCACTTGAATGTTGGTAGAACGGGCCACTGGAATGTTGGTAGAAGCAACCACTGGAATAATGGTAGAAGGGGGCCAATGACATGTTACTAGCAACGCCATTGAGCGGTGCCGGTTTAGGGCCAGGAGCGCCAGCACGGATTAGCAAAATGTACCGCGAAGAACGCAGCGGACGCCAGCTCTGAGGAAACCTTCCAGTGGGGGTTGCACCCTAGGTAGGTCATTGATGATCCCCCGCATTGCGGCGATCCTAACCATTGAGACTCGTATGCTTTGCCGGGGTGGCGCCGAAGTGGTAGCGGGTCGTAGTAAGGCAATTCCACCCCTCCTTGTGAGGTCAACTTAGTGGGAGGCATCCTCGACTTTCTGTCTTAGATGCCCAGGTGGCCGCTTCAGAAGCGACCGCTCCGTGGGTGTTCCCAGCTGTCAACGCCCTTTTCTGGGGGAGGGGGCCAGATAGCTGGGAGGGTCTTCCAGGAAGACCCATGAAGAGCACTAGGCTCGGGGCTTCTGATTTTCTTCCACATGTAGGATCAACATGTTAGTAAAAGAGGCTACTGGAATGTTGGTAGAAGGAGCCACTTAAATGTTGGTAAAAGAAGCCACTGGAATATATGGTAGAAGGAGACACTGGAATGTTTGTAGAAGGAGACACTAAAATTTTGGTAAAAGAAGCCACTGGAATAATGGTAGAAGGGGGCCACCGAAATGTTGGTAGAAGGGGCCACTGGAATGTTGTTAAAAGTGCCCGTATGAGTCTTAATAGAAATTTTAGTACAATAATAAAGATGTAATCAAGTTTTTATGTTCCTGACAAGTCCTCTAGCTAGACTCTACGAGCACTCAAATTAACGCAGAATTAAGAGAGATCTTTTGGTGGGTTTAAAATACTGTTTAATGCAGAGTATTGATGTAGTGTTATTGTATGCTGATCTTTTGAGTTAAGTACTCACAGAGTACCCGGATGTTTTATTAAGATCTTAATGAAATTTGTCCAACTGAATACTCCGGATATCTCTATTAAAAATATATATATCCGCAATAGGCCTTGTCATAATATGGCGGAAACCTATAAATAGAAATATTGGGGTTCTTTTTTGGGAGCGAACTTCATAAAACTTTTTATAAAAGATGCGAGTCAATACGTAAATGTAGGTATATTGAGAACAAATTATGTTATCAGATATCTGTTAATTTTTCGTTACTTTAAGACAGCTTATTGGACTTGTTGCGTAATTTTTTTACTATGCTAACAATTTAGAGAACTTATTGATTCGTCTGTATTTATGCTTCAAAACATTGTTCCGCTATAATGTAATAAGAAAAATAGAACATTAGTAATTGTGTTATTACGTTTTCCGGTTATAGAAATGACAAGCCCTATGACACACCAGTTTTCGTTTTCAACGAATGATAAAAAGAATGTTCTCACTTGCTAACATACTCAAAGAGAATGCGGAAATCTCAAGATCAGGTGCATTTGTATAACACATATTGTGCTAAAAAATAAATGGATGGATAGACATTCCCTGAATTCCTTTTTAACACTCTTGGTGAACAAAAAATACGCGGTGCAAACATCTTGTGACTGACAGTGTGTGTAAGTGGTGTCTAAGGGGAATTCCCGATGGGACAGAATCAACTTCGCGCCATGCTATTAAACCTTTTCACATCCCGCACATGTTCTTTGAACTCAGAGGCGTCACCGGGGAATATCTATACAACGGGTGATACAACAATGTAAAAAATCTGTATGTTCCCGTTATTCGTCATTGGCAGGATCGGAGGAGCTCTACTTGGCAAGCCATGAGGGGATGATGACACCGTGAGTTTACCGCACGGGGTGACACCAACCCCAGCGACGCCTCTGCCAGAACTCATTTACTTTATACAACATTCTATATATATATACTTACCAACATGACAAACACTTATGATTCGTTAATAGGATAATGAGTCTTTTTGTTCAATTCTTTCGACTATTACTGAACACATTTCTTTTTTTCCATTTAAGGAAATATATTGAACAGATTTCTTGGTGTCGAGTCTAAACAACTAGACGTTATACTTTCTTTGTCTAACATTTTAAAGAGTGTTGTTGACAGTAATGTGTGTTAAGTGTTTTAAGCGGAGCGGGGGATCGGCCTGCGGGGAAAAAAATAATTTCATGCATACAAAATACACACACGCTTGAAGTGTGAGCGGGGGGGAGGGGCTTCCACGCACCCGGTGTACTCTTTTAAATGAACATTTATCGTTTTTGGAAAGCTTACAAAATTTACACGCATGAAAGACATGCAACTGTTTCCCCGTGAAAACCGGGTCAGCTTTCTTTTAAGGTAGCGCGGTGAACGCGATGGTAAAGAAATTACGTCAAGTGGGTCTTCCAGGAAAGCGGTGCAACGGTTGGTATGAATGCATGGGCATGGGGACTGTTGAGAGAGATAGAGAGAGAGAGAGAGAGAGAGGGAGAGAGAGGGGGGGAGGGAGAGGATGAAATGGGAAGTAATGGGGAAGATTAAGAAAAAAAGGAGGGGGTAAAGAGAATAGGAGAAAAAAAATTGGATTGCAAAGGAAGTGGGGAGAGTGAAAGAGAGAGAGAGAGAAAAAAAAGATTAGGGAGAGAGAATGAAAAGGGTAGAGAAAAAGAGTAAGAGAGAGAGAGAGAGAGAGAAGGGAACGAAAGACAGGGGTGGAGAACAACCCGAGAGACTGAAAGGGGAGAGAGAGAGAGAGAGGTCCCAATCAAGGAGGATGTACAAGAAGTAATGAGGACATCTAAATGGATGTGCGTACAGTGCGTGGGAGTAGACATTCTTACGACCGTTAGAGAACTGATCCGACAGATAATGGCGGACGGGCGGTGAGGCGGGACATTTCTATCTGATACAAAGATGACTCGACGAAGCTCGGCCGACCGTCAATCATGTAACGCAAGTTATTATAAGACTTTTCAGTGATAAATACACAATGTAATTATGTTTTTATACTCTGCGCACCTATCGGACGTTGCATTAAGACAAAATGCGCCTACTTTGAGAATGATTATATTATTCGTGATAAAATATCGATGCGAAATGGTCGACTCAACTTTTATCTAGCTGCAAGTGTTCTCAAATTCTATTTAAATATCGGTCACACGCCGGTAGAAAAAGAACGAAGACCAAAATGTAAGAGCAGATTGGGCGTTTAGTAGAGGAGGAAAAAAAATGTGAATTTATGGAGGAAATAGAAATATGGAAATTTCCAAACCCATTCTATTTCTGCGGATCGCCGAGAGTACTTTGATTTTGGGAAAACGGCTAGCGAATTTTTACTGCATTGGTTACAAGATTTATTGGTTTGGAAGAACTGGTGTGTTCTCCCTTACGACATGTCTACACAGGGGCGGCGCCAGATGTAACGTAGGTTCATTCTTACTGTCCTTGAAGGTTCACCGACCGAACGGCCCCGACAAATGGGCTCCGACATAACGGCGCCGACACAACGGCCCTGGACTAATAGATGGACTATTAGTAAAAAAATACAATCAAATACTATATTCGTATTTTTACTCACCGATGCAGTGTCAGGTTTAGCTTACAAGAAACAAAAAATAATGACATCACAAGAATGAATTTAATAGCCTTTACTCGGTATGGTACCAAGTGACGGTTGTTTGTTGACAAGAAATAATATAATAACATCACAAGAAATATGTTTACAATTTTACCACTTTTTAAAAATCCTTTATATTAACTCGTGAGGTCTGCTAGCTTGCTTGAGGCAGGTGGGCGGTGCCGAAAAAACTTTGGATCGATTTTTAACCCACTTCCTCGTAAGCTAGCGAGCTGAAATTTTGCAGGCAGACTCGTGCCGATGATAAAAACGATTTATAAAATTTCAGATGGATTGCATGTACTGTAATTAAATTATTAAATTTAGATTATTTTATTTATCTCTATGTATCATGTTTTTGTGCTAGAGTGTCGCGGTGCGTATTATATTGAACGACCTTTTTAATACTTTCCTGTTGCGCGATTCGGTGCGTATTTTATTGACAATAAAAAAAAACATATTTATAAACATATTCCTGATGGTGCGCATTATATTAAACATGTTTTACGAGACATAACTACAATTTTGTATTTTTGGATTGTCTTGCGCTTCGTATTATAATGAACAATCTTTTAGGATTTTTAGTCACAAACTTGGTTTTTTTAAGGGTTTTTTTTATTTAAAGGTGAAAAAGTTGAAAAAAGCTAGAAATGCATAGAATGTAAATTTTTTGGTAAAAAAGGTAAGAAATTTGTCTGGGGCCGTTTTGACCGAAGCCGTGTTGACCGGGGCCGTTATGTCGGGCCGTTTTGTCAGGGCCGTTATATCGGGCCGTTTTGTCAGGGCCGTTTTGTCAGGGCCTTTTTACGGGTCACCGTCCTCGAATATCCACTGCACTGAGGCGGCGCCTGTATTTCGACGGGTTTTTTTAAATTCTATATCGAGATATCCACTGCGCAGAGGCGGCGCCTGTTTTAGGAGGAGTTCATTCATCCTGCCCCCAGATATCCAATGACCAGAGGCGGCGCCTGTAATTAGGATGGGTTCATTCATCCTGCCCCCAGATATCCAATGACCAGAGGCGGCGCCTGTATTAGGATGGGTTCATTCATCCTGTCCCCCCCCAGATATCCATCCATACGTCCTCGATTCAGAATTTTCTTGGCAGTACGATCAAAAGACTTTTTTGAAAAATTAAATTAATTTCTGGTTTAAAAAAAATATATATAAAAATAATATAAAAAAAAACAACACGTGATTGATCCCTTGACTCATTCGCCCTGAATAACTAAGGGAGAGTTCCTTGTTGTTGATTCATTTCAAATTTGAAAGCCACTGTGTTGCCCGCGACTATTTTAGCTTTTCAATGCAGAAGAGCTGAATGCCCATAGAGAAAGCCGTTTCCCGGGGATTAGTAGGAAGTACAGGGAAGTTATTAGTTAGGGGATTAAAATCTTTTTCTCCCTGTCAGTGCAAATTGATGAGCGATCCATATTTAAAAAAAAATAAATAAATAGTGAACTTATAAAAATTGAAAGGTTTATTTGAAAAGGTGATGGAGGGGTCTACAGAAATCAGCTCTACCGGAAATGGGATAGAGTTAGGGATCATCAACATTTTTTTGCTTTTCAAAACGCATAAATAAGCGAGCTTGGGTTACGACTGTGTCAAGGCTGTTCTTCGGGTGTGTGTGTGTGTGTGTGTGTGTAAGTGTAAGCGGCGTGTCACGGTGTGCCGTAACTAACTATACCAGGGTCGTGCTAACGTGGCACCACTGATGTGTCAGGATTGCGTCAGTGACGTGTTAGAGTCTGTGCCAAAACTATGTGCGGATGGTGTCATGGTAACACTGTGTCAGGGTAGTGCCAAGGGTATGTCAGGATGTGCTACTAATTTTTTTTCCGGTTCGTGTGGTGGCTTTTTAAACAATTTCCAAGAGTTATAGCTGGTTGTTTTTTGGTACGGCCTACCCCCCAGCCCCAAAAACATGTCATGATAACCATTGCCGTCTGGTCACCTGCGGCAGTGCTTCTCAAACTTTTTAGCGCGGCGGACCGGTAGGAATTTTTTCCATTGCACTATTTTCCCTGCACTGACAATTTTTTTTTCTGTCCTTTTTTTTTAGAACATCTGCGGACCGGCAGCGGATGGACCACGGACCGGCACCGGTCCGCGGACCACCACTTTGAGAAGCACTGACCTACGGCATTCCTCTGATACGGATGTCCTGGCCCTACTGTTGTTGCGTCAATGTAAAACACAAATAAACCAACGATAATTGTCACTCGTCTCTTTATATCCATGATTCATTGGCGCTCTGAGAAAACGCGAAACCTCCCACCCCCACCCCCCGCCCCACCCAGTCATTCAGAGAAGGACACGACAGGTTCCTGCACATTTTCGAATTGGTGAGGGAAGGGAGGGGTTGGAGATGACACGGGTCAGGGTTACAAGGTCACGGGGCCCGGAGGAATTTTTATGACTCGCGATTGAAGTCTGCGTGCAACCGTTCCACCCCTACACCCCCCGAGGGGGGGTGTGGGAGGTTTTGGGAGGGGGGGTGTGAGAGGTTTTGGAAGCAGGAGGAATTCTGTTGTTCTTCTCTATAAATGTATGCCTTTAAGTAAATCTAGAAGATTTTTTTAAAAGTCTGTTATTTTTATTTTTTAATTAGTTTCGGTTTTTTTTAATGACAGCGAATTTAAATAGCATTTCAGCAGCCGTCTGGACCCGAGAAAAGGGAGGGAATTCAGCAAGGTATCAAACGCGGCGCCCTTTGGAAAAGAAATTGAAGTTAATTGAATGTCGAAGAAGTTGGCGGTAGACGTAGGTTACAGACAAACCATCGTCCGTTGTCAGGGCCTGAATGTCGTCATACTCATTTTAATATCGTCTGCTTAAGGGGCATGAGTTTAGTCATATTTTAATATCGTCTGCTTGGAGGGCCTGAATGTAGTCTTTTTTTTAATAATTATTTTAAAAAAAATATCTTCTGTTTTGAGGGTCTGTAAGGTTTTGTACTCTTTTCATGCTGTACTTGAAACATTTTTTCCGGTCGGTGCAGGTAACAGTAACATAGAATATAATTGTGCTCTGATTTGAAACCTCAGCTACACATCCAAACACAAATATTTGTTAAAAAAAATGTCTGGGTTCCAATGTTTGTCGATCAAATAGGTCAAGCATTAATGTACCTCAGGAAAATCACGTAGCTGGGATTTAAAAAAAAAGGTTTTGTGAAAAACGAGGGTGTGATAACAAAGTGAATGGGAGCAGTTCTTTTGTTATTCTTCTGTTTTTAAATGGTATTTTTTGCGTTTCGGGAGCACTGAACCGTTTAGCCTCTAAGAAAAATTTCCATAATAATAGGCTGGAGTTTAGAGGTTATTTTGTTATTGCTACACGTGGATTATGCTGTGCCAGTTGCCGCTTTAAAGGCCTCCTACACAAACATGAAAATATTTGAAGTGAGAAATTCTTCTGTGAATCACTATTGTTTGACGATAGAACGGTCCTCTGTGCATCAACATTCTATGACAATAGAACGGTCCTCTGTGCATCAACATTCTATGACAATAGAACGGTCCTCTGTGCATCAACATTCTGTGACAATAGAAACGGTCCTCTGTGCATCAACATTCTGTGACGATAGAACGGTCCTCTGTGCATCAACATTCTATGACAATAGAACGGTCCTCTGTGCATCAATATTCTATGACGATAGAACGGTCCTCTGTGCATCAACATTCTAAGACAATAGAACGGTCCTCTGTGCATCAATATTCTAAGACAATAGAACGGTCCTCTGTGCATCAACATTCTGTGACGATAGAACGGTCCTCTGTGCATCAACATTCTATGACAATAGAACGGTCCTCTGTGCATCAACATTCTATGACAATAGAAAGGTCCTCTGTGCATCAATATTCTATGACGATAGAACGGTCCTCTGTGCATCAACATTCTAAGACAATAGAACGGTCCTCTGTGCATCAATATTCTATGACGATAGAACGGTCCTCTGTGCATCAACATTCTGTGACGATAGAACGGTCCTCTGTGCATCAACATTCTAAGACAATAGAACGGTCCTCTGTGCATCAATATTCTGTGACGATAAAACGGTCCTCTGTGCATCAACATTCTATGACAATAGAACGGTCCTCTG
>CALYLW010001384.1:117500-142978 GCA_944989445.1 Ampullaceana balthica | reverse complement strand
CTTATGAATTTTTACATGTGCTTCTATCCCCACATTTTCTTATCCCCGTAATTTCTCATTTGTCTGTTTACTTCAAAAACCAAAGGTTTACGACTTTGTGTATTGACTATTTTCTGAACATTTCATAACGAAATTGGTAAATTGTGATCGACAGATTGGAATTTTCTTTGTCGGGGAAACGTTTATATAACCACTAATTCTAACTAACTGGTATCCTATAACTCTTAATCTCTTCTGTTATACTTTGCAAATATTATTCATCACATAAACATATCTACCCACACAGATAGTTTGTCTAATTTTAAACAGATGCATTTACAACCCTCATGCAAGATTATTTTTTTTACCCCAGTAATAGGCTCCTATTAGTATTCTATTTTTAACAATTACCAACTTACTAACACACACCATCGATCTTCATATCAATTTAGAAGTCTTAAACAGAGGGCTATAGTAACAATATTTTCATTTTAACATATAAATGATTTTTTATTCATTCTTAATTTCAGTCGAAGCATATACTCCAAATTCCTCACTACGCACAAAAACATTACTTTTAATCATTTATTTTTTACTATATCCCACCTACACTTCCATTTCTAATGGACTAAGAGGGGGGTCATATCTCTAAGGAGGATGCAGATTACACTTACCAGGGTTTAGTACACAGAGAAAAATCTTACAAGGGATCACCAGGCAGCGACAAGAAGTCATGTACCACTCGGCGGTGTCATTCAATGGAGAAAAGACTCCGCCCCAGCCCCCTGCACGTGTCTCGACATAGAACTTCGAACTCGTCGTCATAACATTCGCCTTCTAAAGCCCAAGCAAGAGGACCGGGCTGTCGCACAATAGCGAACTGCAGAGAAACTCGATGGGTGTATAACACCACAGACTCCCGAGGCCTCAACCCCTACGAGTGCGAATTCACACTACAACGAGGCGGACGATACCGCACCTATAATTGTCACTAACTACTATAATTAATTATATCAAATATCTCTTACAATCATAGAGGCCTCCTCTCACAAAATTTAATTCACACAAAGACCCCCTATCGTTTGGGAGGCCGTTCAAAGTTCCTGGGAAAAGTTCTAAAATTTTACATTTTTCTATTTTAAACACAAGCAAATCACTCGCTTATTAAATCACATTAAACCACTCACGACATTTCAATGTGCGGTGGAATTAAAAACATCGATTTCAGATGAAAAATAGTCGTTCATGTATGTTGTAAGAATCTTTCCCAGGTCTTATATTCGAATGATGGTGTGAATATTATTATGGTGCACTCATACCGCCTGAATGAGGGGAATATCGCTTCCTTATAGCTAGTTAATGACCTAGTAGCATCTTTTGGATCATTGTCTCTAATATCAATTAACAAGTCGCATCCTTCCAATAACACTAAAACCATTTACTGGTTCTACGCCTTAACACCGTGTGTAATACTGTCTAGAATTTTAGCAAATTTTAATTATGAGAGTTAGCAATGTTCATAATGTGTTGATTTTTCTGGACTCTGTTACAGCGCCGCTATCACACTATTTCCTAACGATACATGAATGCCAGCAGAAATCTTAAATAACAAATTATATTTAGTTCCCCACTATACCTCGTACGGTCGTGGGGGTTCCAATGTTATCCAATAGAACTTTCTAGAGGGCTTGGTACCACTCTTTCGGCGGCGCCCTATCTACAACACTGATCAAGTCAGAGTTTCGGACGTTCTAAAAGGCAAATAGTATATTCACTACAATATTTTCTACTTTTGTAGGCACACTCTTCACAGTGGGCTAAATATTTTATGATTCATTTGGTGACATAAGAAAAAATATTTATTCTTTTTCATATGAAATGCAAAGTGCCGTCCTATATTTAGGATATTCTAACTAACTTCACACCCTGCAATCTGCATAAGTCCGGTGAGATGTTCAACTTATATCTACTGCAGTCGCGTATGTCTGTAGCGGTCTATAAACACAGTCCAGCAAGTCGCTAGTATGTTGAGTTTTAACTACGTCATGCAAGTCAACTAGTCATGGTCACACGGTCTTAAACTACGTACTGCCACTGGCTTTGGATCACGAGGTCTCTTATTTCATTAATGCCACTAAACCTGGTATCTTTCATTCTAAGCGATTGTGTTCACTTGTAAACCACGATGACTCAACGCCATTCGGAATAACCGGTCTCACAACGTATTCGTTCAATTCCTTAAAATATTTGAAAGTAAGTAATTGACTAAACAATGTGAGTATCTATATTTATGAAAGTGATGACAGGAGGCTAAGCTGTACAACAATACATCAACACCTCGATACCGGACAGTATCGTCCCTGTCTGAGAAGACAATCACGTTCCACCACACACCATGGCACACAAATCAGCGGCTGCGTGTACTTCGATGCTTATGCCTAATGGACCCACGACGTGTAAATCGCGGGAAAAGAACAAGCCACGTATATAGACATATATAGAACACGATACTGAACGAAATATCGTATGTTTCTAGAAAAAGTCTTCGACACCCGTAACAATAAGTATAGGCCAGGCACAGGTGGTCCGACCGTACCAATGCGCAGCTCACACGGCACGGTCCGAGCTCGGAATGCGCAGCTTCGACAGTCGCTGGTGTTCGGGTCTCCTAGTGGCCCGAGAACGACTTTGCTCGAGAAACACGTGGCCGAAAGCAAGAAGGAATCCTTGCAACAGTGAATCATCACTCCTCGTAGCCTGGCTAGTACATAGTTACGACAATTGAGGACTGGGGCAAATGTCCCTCAAAACAGCACAATATAGACTATAAAGTCGGGGACCCTGGGCTCGCATCACAATATGTTAGACATGGCTGAAAGGACATACCCATGTAGTGTCGATTCACTATATATGTTGAGAGATCGCCGAGGAATAGTAAGCAGGTCAATACAGCAGGACGTAGGGCTCGACCCCCCCACCCCCTCCCTCCCCATCCCAAAGAGAATGAAACGTATTTAGATCGTTGTGACGAAAGAGATCTAGTGCTGGGCAAACACATCGTTATAACTTTTTACAGTTTGAATCACGCAACCAATTCAAACACACGGTATACAATATACAAAATTCATTAAGCAATCCACATTATTGCATACACTAACACACCTAATGAACAAAAAAAACGGACCACTGGCGTATTGTTTGTTTTCACGGCTAATCTGTGTTACTCAAATAATATGCTTGATTCGGCAGTTGAATCAATGTACTGATATGGGGCCAGTCATTGATTTATCGATTGCATAGTCAATATAGTATATAACGGGACTTGGAGTCAATAATGCTGTTATTTGGTATTTGTTGTCATGTCTAGATGCACGCTTGATTTATGACTTGGTCTGGTCAGCATTGCTTTGGTGTACGGCGCTTCGTTTTCACTGTTAGAGTTTGGTAACATGAAGTTAAGGGATTGTGCGCATTACACGCGGATGGATTAGGATGTAAAGCGGTTAACATCGATCATGTCTTATAGATTATTGTGTTTAGTATGTTTTATTATAGATACTATAGAGTTCTAGTGTATGTTTAATGTAAATAGTTTATGTAAATGTTTTATAAATGTATTTTTACGGTCATTTTATGTGATGTTTAATCGTCAACGTATTTATGCTTATTCAGTATTATGTTATAGTTTATGTTATAGTTTCTTATCGTACTAATAGTTAATTATTAGAAAAATGTCTCTAATGTTATTAAGTTGAAATGTTTCGTTCTTTTTATGGTACTGTTTTATTTTAGTATTGTATTTATACTGTCATGATTATCGTTTGTCTTCTATAAGGTAACAACATCTGATTTTTAATTTATCTAATTTGCTTCACTTCTGATCTATGTTTATATTGTATAGTTTACACTGTTATTCTGGTTAAGTGGTTCATTAATGTTTAATCGTCAATAGTGTATTCAACTGGCTTTCTTTACATAATGTACTTTGTGATTTTTATAGTCCTCCGTTTCGTTCTATAAAAGTCTACTCACATCTAGTTACTCTTTATACCTGTTTTCCAGATATAGCACTGTAATGCTTTCTATTGTTTTCCAGGTTTTATGTTTCGTCTATTACTGTTTTGTTTTAATGATATTGTTTTATTTTATGATTAATAGCACCTGCACATTTTGTTCAAGTATAGTTATATGTGAAATTATACTCATCCGTATTGAATTACATAGTAAAAGTTTTAAAGTTTTATTAGGTTTTCTTGTTAAACATTGTTACATGTATGTTTAATAGGTCAATTGCTATTATGTCCTCTACTGATAATTTTATGTCATTGCGTATACACCTGATACATCCTGTTCAGTAAAGTACCTGTTTAATTGGATTGTAACTTACATGGCTTATGATTTACCTTCGTTTAGGTTATACACATAGCATTATCATCGTATAATCAAGTACTGTTTATTATGTAAGCTGTATTAGTGCTCATCGTTTACAACATGTTATGTTATCATAGTTTGGTGTAATGTTCCTATGTCTATTTACTCTTTTATTCTGTTAACTTCTTGTTCAAATGTCTCAATAGTCTAAAGATTCTCAGTATGGTTTTCTCAATCTGTAAGTTTTAATACGCTATTATGGGTTTGCTATTCGTAGTCTGTATAAATGATTTTGATTTATCTGATAGTAATGTTTTAATGTATAGGGTCTATGTTCCTGCAAAGTTTACTCGATTGTTTCTCAGACCTGTATTGGCATTTGTTTCAAATGAAGTATGTCTCTCTGTATCGTGTCATCTATTGTTTGTTTCATTGATGTAATTCTCTAGTATTCGATACGTTATCACTAGTATATTTTCGTTTTCTCTTATAGTGTTTGTTATAATCCTCAGCTACATTTGCTCTTTAATATTCGTAAATTGCGATTCAAATGTAATCTATTCATATGTTTATGTTTTGAATTAATTGTAATTTTAGCTAATATGTTATTTGGTATACATGAGGTATAAGGTTTTAAGTATTTGGTTTTAATGTATCAGTTTTAATTGTAATATCGTTCTCAAGTATTACATGTTTAATTTGTTCTCTCAGTTGATTGTGATGTAATATGTCTGAGTTTATATTGGACACTTGTATTTTTATGTTCTGGTTAACCTGTACTCCAATCGTGATTATGTAATAAGTTCATTGGTTTCCACGTTTGTTGTATTTCTATGATCCATCTTACTATGTTTAAATGTTTTTGTTGAATTGTTATTAGTTCTTAATGGTAATTAGTTTTTTGTCATTGTATTATGTCCTTTGGATTATGTAATGGTTTTCATGGATCCCGTTTATTGTCACTGCTTTATGTAATAGTTATTAACATTTGTAATGTTTTTCTGTTTTTAGGGGGTTTGTCAATGTTTACTAGATATTAATTGCACATATATTGATCATTCAGTTATTAATTTGCTAATAGATTCATGTTTCACGAATATTAATTGTCACTTTAGTTTATTGATCTATTTAGTCTCTAATGTATGTTCATTCAAGCTAAGTTTACTGTCTATGTTAATCCTCATTGTCTATGATATTATGTTGTTTTTCTCGATGGCTATACTGTCAACTTAATTGTACTTTTAGTTCTCAATCCCGTACTATAGTATATGTTACTTTGTTCAGTTACTGTTTCTGTACACTGAATTTACTGTAGATAGTTCCATATGTATCGATCCTTACCTCCGTCTACCTCAGATTTTGGTCTTGCGTGATGTCATCACCCACGTCTTTTTCCACTGTTATTGTTTATACGGTAAGAATGCCTTATCCAATGATAATCTTTACCGCCGCCTATACTACAGAGTCATGTTACTCTAATAAGTATGTTTTATTAGTAAATTGTTTCTTGATACTTTGTCCTTTCCAAATTGTCTGTGACCCATTTTTCACACCTAGAGTCTTTATGTATAAGTTTACTAAAGTCTCTGGTTTTATAGTAAATTGCGGTTAATGAGTAATCCGTCTTCATCGTACCTTTTTGTTTTTATTGTCTTTCGTATACACTAGGTTCTTGTTTACACTAGTCATACAGTTAAAACCGAAAACTATATATCTACGAATGTTAATATTACTAATTTATTTACATTCCATATTAACACTCAATTATATAATAACCTGTAAACTAAAATTATGTACATGTGTTTCTTACTTCGTTTTAGGTATATTTACATGCTAACCACATGTATTCGCGTTCATTACTATACTTTTCTGTATGTCACAATTATCGTAGTCTAATCTGTAATCACTACTCATGATACATTCACAGTTATTAATTGTCTTCATACTAATTTAATCGCTCTTATACCAAAATGTCTATAAAGTATTATCTTTTTTGATCTTAAATAGATACACTGTTTTTAATCGTTAGTTCTAACTGTATGTTTTAATGTTTTTTTCCTACTGGTTTATTGTATTAAGTTTAATTACCTGTACCTTGCATTTCTAAAAGCTATAAGTCACTTCTATGCTATTGAATAAACATGTATAGTTTAAGTTTTTACGGATCATGTCTTACAGTATTTTAATGTAGTCGTTTCTTGTATAGAGTATCTTACATGTTTATTTGTTTATGTATGTACTTCTGTATTAGTTCTCACACTGTAATTTAAGGTTTACAATTGAGTCGTGATCTCTAAGTTTCGCGTTTGTCCTGTAATGTTTTTATGCTATAAGATTATATATGATAAATGCTTTCTTAGCTATGTTACATTGTTCATGTTTATATAGTATGGTTTATCTGCTCCTAACTGGTCTATTTCATGAATTTTATGTAACAGTTTGTAATCGTAATGTTTGAATAGTATGTTCTTTAATGTACAAGTATCCTGTAATGTATATCATGTATTTTGATTTTATGCTATCTGATATTAACTAGTAATGTATTGTGAGCTTATGTAATTCATGTTTTTTGCATATGATATGTTCACTGACTCATCGTAGAAACATGATAACTGCTGTTTTGGTCTCAAATGTCTTATGTGTACACACGTCACTCGAGAGCACAGCATGTGTCGTTAAGATATTTAGAACCCTCTCTCGCCGCAACGTTTAAGTTTTCATAACGTTTTAACCAGGTATCAATTACACACTCACCCCTCTCAACCCTCACTTATGAGTCAAGAGTCATTATATACAACTTTACACAAACACGACTCCAACCTTGGGTTTCTATGTTTATTTTTCTAATAGTAATGTTTATATGTATTTATGTTTTGTGATAGCTTTAGTTTTTTATATTAGTTATGTTCTTAGATGTCTATGTTTGTCTTGTCTTAGATTATCTGTTTAAAGAGTAAATTGCATCTCTATGTTATTTAAAGAGTTAATGTATTGTTTACAATGGCTACCTGTTTTAAATGCTCAAATGTCCTTTCTCCAGCTATTTAAAGATTCTCCATGTCTCATATTGTCTCTTTATTGCTTATACGTAATTTTCTTGTGAATAAAATTTGGTCCTTTGTGTCATGTTTCTCAGAGTATGTTCTTCTAATTGAGTATGTACCTTTATTAACTATGTATAGTACATTATAGTCTATCCTCTGATCTTTATGTCGTGTTTACAGTAGCTATGTTAACTGTCATTCAGTTTTAAATTGTACTTGTTTCATATGTATCGAAGCTATAAGTATCGTTTATGTATATGTTTTAATGCTTTATACAAACGAATTGGTTTATGACTTATATGTATTCTCGAAATAGCTAAATTCCGTACTCTACTTAATCGTACTGTTTTAATGTTTAATCTTAGAGTTTATGTATTCGTTTATTTGTTTCACACACTCCGCCCATTCCTCCCTAGAGAGACTCACTCACCCACCAAGTACTTTATGTTCGTCATTAGTAGTCTTCTGGTTCTCACGGTTTATGTTTGGCTTCAAAGTCAAGTATCATAGTATTCGTCACTTTATTATGAACTGTTTCTAATCGTATGTTGTTTTGTAATCCTGTTATAATGTAATGTATCTTCAATTCTTATAACTTTTGGTTATTTTGTTTTACACTCGACTATAACCTGTCCTTATATCTCACTACGCTATTATGTTTTACTACCTAAGTGATTTACAGGTTTTAAATGTCTTGTATTTACCTCGTATTCATCCCCGATATAAATGTTATGGTATACTCTCTAATTCAGATAATTTAAATATTGTATATAGTATTCGTTTATGTATTTAACTAATTTTTAAATCTACTTCGTTTTATTGATAGTGTTAATGTCCACGTTTAATGGGATCTGCTCTTATACAATGAATGTATAAAACATGGCTAATGTCTTAATGTTTAGTTTTATCTGCTTTCCTGTTATATTTATGTTATATGATTTTAATCGTAACTTTTGCTTATCTTCGAGAATGTTTTACATGTAAACTTTTCGTGTATTTGTTTAATGGATCAGATGTCAATAGTTTCATGTAGATGTATTTATGTCATATTCTTAGTCACTACACATGTTATTAGGTTTTTTACCCGTTCCACGATATCTTTCCATGTCCATTTAGTTTACAGTTTTATGGTTTAATGTATGTTTCTTAAAATTGTTATTAGTATATATTATTGAATTCTAAAGCTCTTACGTCTTTATTGTTTAATGCGTTTATGCTTCTTCCTATCAGTAATCATCGTTTTATTGTCCCTACGTATTATATGTCCTATAGGTTTACTATGCCAGTAAACGTAATTAACATGTTCTAGGTTTATCAGATTCACTAGTTTTACTCGTCACTCTACTTAAGATTCTAGTGTTGTGTCTCTAATGTTCATGTTATACTAACTCGCCTCACTTAGGATCTTTCAAAGTTCATGATTTCTAAGGCTCACTTATTACTATGGTCTCATACTCAGATAATACACTGTCTATGTTCAAAGTACTTATCATCGTCATTGAAAAAGACAATTTCCATCTTTGAACCCTTTAATATTAAACTTACATTTACAATATCAGGTCTCGCTTACAACGTCATATATTATTATGTTTACAGGTTATAGGCATGTACATACTAACACTCTTTCACTTTTACTTGTCTGTGTATCAATCTTATACGGAAATTAACAGCTCTCAGATAATCCAGACATTTTAAACTTTCACTACTTCTTATATTATAAGATTCTTTTCTCTTGCTATTAACCATCGTATTGTTTATTTCGTTAGCGCTATCACTTTCAAGTTTATCGTATGTATGCTTCGATTTTTTTGGTTACAATACGTATAAGAATAATCATTCGGCACACATGTTTTTACTTCGTACATAGACGTACCTTTTAACTCAAGTTATTTATTGAGTCTCGTTTGCTTTATTTATATGTATCATTGTACTGTTTACTGTTTGTGTTTTAATGTAAATCTTGTTTTACCCATGTTACAAATTTTTATTCCTTATTTATCTACTTCGGATTATTATCTAGTAATAAGTTATTCATGTCATAAGTACTTTCTCGTAATATATGATTTACTGTATATTGTGTTTTAATTTAAGTATAATTATAAATGTTATTTGCTGTGAAAGTTTACATGATAATGGCTTACGTCGCATGTTTAAATTTTAACTCAGCTTTAATATGTTGACCTACACATTGGTTAACAGTATGTCTTATATGTTAACTGTAATTCTCTGTTGTATATTTTATGTTAAAAGCAGCGTTTATGACATATCTATTCTTAGTAACAGTATCCGGTCGTATCAGTTTATTCGTTTCTTGTATTTCATTGCTAATTAGTGTCTAGTATGTTTTTATAGTCTCCTTTAGTTTAACTTGTATGAGTCTTATAGCTTTTTAGGTTTACAGTATGTATTTTATTTAGAGTATGTATTATAATGTGTCCATGATAAGTATTATGCTTCGTAATCGATTTATGATATCGCTTATTCGTAATAACTGTGTTCATTTGTATTATCCTAATAATTCACTTCTAAATGTTATAGTTTTGTAAGATCGTTTTAGTGTATATAGTTTCATAAGTCATATTCTTTGTCTTTAATAGTCAAAATGGTTTTTCTAGATTATATGTTTTAATGAAATCGTTTAATGCTAATTTAGATTTATGCTTCCATGCATTTTTCTCACCATGTAAATTAATGGGTTTTCATACATCTGTACCTGTCTTATGTAAAAATTTTGGATATAATGTTAATGTATGACTTGTATGCTTTTCATTAGTATAGTATATTTATTTAACTAATATTCATCAGATCTTCAACAGTTTATTGTACTGTTTTATGCTTAGTATAACAGTTATCTGATGCTTTTAAGTAACTTGTATTACACTGCTTACTGCATTTCATTCGTTATGCTTTATGATTTGGACTTGAATACGTATTGTTCTTAAGTACTGTTATTATATCGAATTATGTTTTTAAACTGTATGTTTTTCTGAATTTTATTCTGTATGTTTATATAGTAACTGCTTTTCTAATTGTGATTAAGTTGTTTAATTCACATCAGTCCAGTTGTTCTCATTTATATGTATAGTTTCTATGTACTGTTTTCAAAGTTTATAGGGTTTCTATCGCCTCATCTGTTTCATGTTATATGTACTTTGTACATCCGTTTCAACACTGGCTGTACTAGCCTCTTTAATAACTCATTTATTAATCAGTATTTGAGTATGAATGTATTGTTACTTCTGTCATGATATTTACTCGTCCTGTTTAATGTGATTAACATTCTTTTAGGCTTATGTTAAGTTTTTTGTATGTATATCTTAATCGGTCATTGTATTTCTATGTATCGGTTTTGTATAGGATGTAATTCTATCGTAATTCTGTTCTTAATTGTATAGTTTCTTGTTCTGTTTTAATAGGCTATGCTCAATTTCTCGTTTTACTTATGGTTTACAGTAACTTTTGTTTCATGTAATTATTTTGTTCTTATGTATCGTCTATTTTATTGTCATGTCTCTTTATATGCTTATTGTATTATGTGTTAATTGTCTTCATGTAATATTTTTACCCTATCATATTTATTCAGCTTTTTATGTAGATAGTTTATGTTTCGTGCTTCAATGTTACTGTTTTAGATACATTAACACTTTTACCATGTACTTTTCGTAATACTTCACCTTGCTTCCCGTTCTACAGTTTCATGGTTTACTAGTCTCGTCTCTTCTGTATTATTTCGGATAATCTGTTTAAAACCGAATACTTATGACTTTATCACATGTTTGTATGTATCGTTTCATGTTCTAATTGCAGTCTTATTAATGGTTCAACAATTACCAATGTTTACTCGTAACTCGGTTTATTGTTTTATGTGCTTTAAAATGTATTAGTTTTCCATGTTCTAAAGTAACTACGGTTATCACATGGAATTAAGTTTCTGTTTTGTCTTTTAACTTGATAATGTTTACATTAGTCTTACGGTTATAGTATGTATCTTTATGTCATATTATGTTGCACTTATGTATTCTTAAGCTTTTACTCGTTTATAACGCTTTTCCAATCTGCTATCGTTCTCTCATCAGTTGTCTCTAGCGTTATCTAGGCTATTATTTTCACTGTCTAGTCTTCAAATCTTGTATTTGTTTTTTCTTAATCTCGTCACATTGTTAATATTACACTGTACTCATTTCTGATTAATTTTACATGATTTGTTCTATACGTAATCATTTAAGTTTTACAAATCGTAATTGTTTTCTGTTTATAAATTCTATGGTGCATGCTATGTTTTCACGTACCCTTTGTTTTCATTGTTTCCTTAGTCTTTTTTCACAATGCTATTGTTCTTACCATGTTTATAACACGTTTCTTATTTGTCTTCAGTATTTCATAGTTTTCTAATGCGGTATCATCAGTCTGTTATAATGTAATACATGTTTATGATATGCTTTTATGTCTTGTCTTCTAGTCCACTTGTTATAACTAATGGCCTTAACTAAGTTTCCATGTCATTAGTGTATATACCTGTTAAAGTTGTATGTCACTCGTTTACTGTACAATCGTATATCTTGTTATCATGATAACCTGATTATATGTTTAATGTTATGACTCTGGTTATTCTATAAACTTCTTAGTATACTTCACGTTTTTACTGTATCTATATAAGTTTTTTAATAACAATGTAATTGGTCATTTATGATTCCTATTGTTTTCGTCTTGTCTTCGCGCATTACATAAGCTGCTTGTTTAAATCGTTCTTTTTGGCATTTATCGTTGAATTCTTCTCATTACTCATATAGTCCTTCCTGCTTTAATCGTATATATGTATTAATGTTTTATTTGCTTTCTTTAGTATAAAACGTTTCTGTGTAATTGTTTTACAGTACTTACTGCGAATTTTCTAACTTGTGCGTTATATTGTATTTTATCGTCATCTGTCTTATCATTAGTAAATGTTTTTCATGAGTCAATATAAGTTTATTAGTCGTAATAGCTTTATGTTATTCGTTTTATGTACAATATGTCTTATAAATATGTAATAGTTTTGTTCCGTATTTGTAGTTTTATGTAATAAGTCTTATGGTTATCAATAGTAGGTCCCTTCTATGTTTCTCTCGCGATACTCTAATGCTGATGATTTCATGTATGGATTCTATGAAGCTAACTGTATATATTTAACTTATGAGAACTATCGTATTTTATCACGTATGTTTTGACTATTACTGTTGCACACTGGATTACTGTATTCATAAGTAACTTCAGATCATAAATCAGTAAATGTCTTATTTGGTTAACCTATCTTTGATAACTTGCTCTTCTGTTTTACTTTAATTTATATATTACATATATAATGTCATGTGATTATGTCTATTACTAAATATAACTCATGAATTATATACTCAAATTCTCAACATATACATTTACATACTGACTCTCATAAACTTAAACTTTGAATTTCTCTATCTCATTACATATACATAACAACTCATACAACTTAACAACAGAACAAGAAATAATATAACCTACCATTAAATATGATAACAAATCTCGTCATTCTTATGTATATCAGTCCTATTTATTACTGAAATTTATATATACTTCCCGTTACCTATGATTAATTTAACACTGTACATATTTAGCTGTATTAAATCCGTTAATTATTGGTACACTTTAATGTTAATCTGTCAGTATAATGTAATAGTCTAAAATGTATATCTTACTAATATCTCCATGATCTTCAAAAAGTACTTCGCTTTATGGCTTTAGCTATATATAGTACATCGTTTATCTACACTGCATGTATTCCTTGTTTTAGTTTTACTCGTTACAAGTTTACTGTTACTAAAGTTTCCATTGTATGAATCTTGAATATGTTATAGGACACAATTTTGTATGTTTCTTGGTCTTATCAGTCTTGGTGTATACATGTTAAAATCTTTAGTTAAATAGATATTATGTTTTCCTGTTATAAAACAAATCGGTTACTGTCAAACTCGTTCTTTGCATTTCTTTTGTCTGTATTTGTTCTTTGGGCTAAGCTGCTATCTGGTTTATGACAATGAACGTATCATATTGTACTTTGTTTACTCGTAACGCTTATTTTATATGTACTGCTTCGAGATAAATGATACCATACAGCCTTTATACATTGTCATCTTGTTTCTCAATTAGTATTCTTGCACTTTCTATCTCGTTCTTCTTGTGTTATGAATTTGTCTTATTGTATGTTTAATGTTTTTGTTTATGTTATTGTTTACTATTAGTTATTGTTTCTTCTTCGCGTAACTTCAACCGCTTTTATTTGTATTTTTAGTTACTTTTGTATAGTTCTTATGCTCTCATGGTTTTCTGGTACTAATTTTGTTCCTTACTGTATGTCTGTTTTACTCGAATTTAGACGTCTCCTATTAAATTGTATTTAATTTTGGTAAGATATGTTCTAATAAAAGTATGATACCATGTTTTATAACTTAGCTTTGTTTCATTGATACACTGATTAATTTACAAATGTATTATACTGGTTCAATACGGCTCCTACTGCTTTTTATTCGCTAACTATCAGTTGATAAGTTACTTAGCTTCATATTATTGTTTTTATAAAACTTTGGTTTATTTAAGTATTGATCGTTTATCGTTCTACTGTTTTATAGCTTTCTGAGTTATGGAATACTTTGTTTAATAGTACGTAACGATTTTGCTTTGAGTTTCTATTGTGATATTACAGTCTTCAAAATGCTATAATTCGTAATTAAGAGCTTGTTATTTGTAATCTCCAGTTTCTAATTTGTTTATGGCTTTCATGATCTTCGGTTATATGGGTCTATTTGTTTAATTGTTTTTTTCGGTATACTGTTAATTCGTTTTTTAATTGTAATGTTTTATTTAGTATTTTAGGGTTCAATACCTCCACGCTATTTTACATCGCTTTATCGTACTGTTTTCATGCTAACATAAATCGTTCTTCATAGTTTTTGTTTATTGTATGATTATTTATTTTTATCGTACTCCAGTTTTATTGTTGTTGGTCCTAACTATAGCTTATTGGTCTGTCTATTGAATCGTTTATGTTTTACCTTGGTTCATTGTTATAACTAGTGTATTAACTAATACTATTACCCACCATTTTTTAATATTCGTATCCGCTTTTCATTATGTACAGATTTTTATGTTTAATGGATTAATTGCCTACTGTTTTTAATGACTAATTGTTTATGGTTTGATATCAAACAGTTTTACATGAACGGCTGTATTGGTTATTTTTAATTGAACATTCATGTTTCGTACCCTACTTAGCTCAATTTAAGATTTCTATTAGTATTCTCTTGTATTATCTAGTTTCTGCATTATGGTACCATTCGACCTTGTCTATACTTGTTATTGTTTAACTGGCTTATCCGATTATAATAAAGCTTTCCCATCGTTTATGTACTACGATCTTAATGTTCTGTATTTTATACAATTTTTTTTTAATTCGTTTATATGATATTGATGTCATGTTCAATTTCAACAGCGTTTTTAACTGTAACTAGTTTCTGATATATTCCTCATTTTTGATTTCTAAATGTATTAAAGCATTCTATTTCCGTTTTGTTTTTACACTAATTTCAATATTCCTCGTTTTCTGTTAATGTTTTATGATGTCTTGTTATCTATTGTAATATGCCCAACTGATTATATATTTAAGAGTATTGTTTTATTGTTTCTATATAAATGGTCTTCGTCATGTATGTAGCAACAGTATCACGTTTTATTCAACTAGTAGATCGTTCTGCTAAAACCATCCGGCCTCTTCTATTTGTATTGTATTATGCTAATGTTTTACTTTAGTTATGTTTATTTGGTTACTGGTCATTACATGTAAGTTAATAACTGTCCCAATGTAATAAAATGTTTTTTTTCTGTAATGTTTTGTACTGTATTTGTTTATGTATGGTCTTCTGGTAATTTTTATAAGCTGATTAAAACACTGTCATTGGTATTATAAGTTAATTTGTTTATATGTCGATATCTCATCGTAAAAAATAGTTTCCAGCCCTATAATTGATTTTCTGCTATGTTTTTACATGTATCAATCCTACGTATCTGATATGTATGTTTCTGAATTAATTTCTGGTAGTATATCGTACTCATGTATTAACTGATAATCTTTTTACATAGTAATGCTTTCATTTCACATTGATAACAATATTCATATTACTTGTCAAATGATGTAATATGTCATCTTGAGCTTTACTCGGTATCCTTAGCTATTTAAGTACATTCTTAAAAGTATTGCATACAATAGATCATTAGTAATTACTCTTTTGTACTTCATTAATGTTTTACCTATTTTTAATGTTACTCAAATAAATTTTATTCTGTATAATTTGATATCAGTATCCTCTGTTTAATCAGTAAGGTGTTACTGAAATTGCTCTTACTATTTATTAATTTATATGGTTATATGTTGTCATCTCGTTTTTATAATAAATGTTACAGTTTAATTCGTATTCGTCTATATGTCTTTGATAATGTTAGTTATAGTGTATATGGGTAGTCCTTTTTTACCTGTAGCGCCTTGTATTGTGGTTTAATTAATGTATTATGATTCTCAATTTTTCAATTAGTCATTGTTTCTGATTTTTTGAAGTTTATTCGTATAGTAAATTTTGATATTTATCTCGTATAAGCATCTATTTCCACTCGTATGATCTCTAATGTTTCTGGTTTCATTCTTCGTAAATGTTTATCATAGTCATCGCTTATATTGTCTTGTAATTACAGGTATACGTTTGTTTATTTCTCATATGTTCTGTATTTAGTTTTTATGTACATTCTGTTTTTAATTTTAAACATTCCATATAACAAGTATATAAAACATCCATTTACAACCATACATGATACACAAATTTCATAAAAATTTATATAGAAATCTTACATAAATACTTACATTATCTATAATAATGATCACTCATTACTTTAAAACAATTACACCTATAAATCATATCCTTATACTGACATAGGAAATTATCATTTAATAAAAACATAACATACGATAACATAAAAACTATGAACCTTAACATAAAACTTAATTGTTAAATCAACACTGAATACCATCATACATAAAATACATAAAACATACTATAATCCAAATTAAAATGCAACATACATAAATAAATACTAGACTTAAAAAATAAAATAGGACATACCACCAAAACACTAAACTAAAACATTAAATAAACACTATCGCATATAATCAATTATATTAAACATAAAATAAAATAAAATAAACACTACAAATAAAACTCATAAATAAACAATATCATAATAACTATATATTAAACATTCTACTAAACATACATATAAAAACAGATATTATAAAACATACATATAACATAAATATCATTGAACTGAAATACAAGATTTTAACAACCTCACCATTACATTAATCATAACCTTTATCACAATATAAATATAAAACATACATAATAAAAGAAAAACAAATCCATGAATAATCAGAACACTTTCATAATAACAGTAATAATCATGAAAAATGTTCTCATTGACATATATCACATCCTCATCAAACTTAACAAGTAAATCACTTACTTTAAACATACAATAAAGCAATAAATGAAACATAAGCAAAACATCATACACTAAACAATTAACATGCAATAAATTAACATGAAATATAATAAACATACTATAAACATACACAACTAAAACCACTACTTACAACTTAAATATAATCACTACATAAACATAAACATGAATACATAAACATAACATGAACTCTAACATAAACATACCATAAAACATACAATAAATCCAATCTTCACAATATACCCATTACATAAACATAAAATAAACCTACAGATAATCCATTTACTAAATCAATAAATGAACCAATACCATATACACTACATAAACACTACAATAAAACCTCCATAAAACATAAAATAAAACATACAATAAACTTACTTAAACATACCTAACCACCAATAAATAAACCATACATAAAATAAAAATGAACTTACATTAACACATACTTCAAAACATACATATAAATACAATAATAAACATAACATAAAAACATACATAACCACATACATTATAACATTAATGTTCAACAACACTTACATAATACATAAAACAATGATAATACTAATAACAATACCAATAAAACCATACATATAACTCAATAATATACATTTTAAAACATACATAATCATAGAAATGTAAACTTTACATCATAAACAATACATAAACAATACAAATAAAAACCATATTAATATGGAAATACACCTAATCATACAATAAACACCCCCCCCCCCCCCCCCTTATCATAAAAAATACAGTAAAACAATCATAATACACATAAATTGAACATCACCTAACCATACATAGAAACATACCATAACATACATAAAACACTTAAAAAATGTACATACATAAACACTTACATAAAAATAACATACCATAAACCATACATAAAAATTACACCCTAAACACAATACACATAAACCATAACCATAACCATAATAAAAATACATAACCTACAATAAAACATACAGTAAAAACATCACCTCATTAAACACACTAACCATAAACATTACAAACCTCTAAACAGACCACTGAACCATTACATAAAACAACAATATACATCAGTGTTGGGTTTTTATGGCATTACTTCACGGCAACCCATTACCACGCACGAATTCCGGGCACGGGAACTCCCAAGAACGACAAATTTGTATAAGAGTTTGTTTTATTGCCTTATCTCTCCTCTTTTTCTACTTCCATACACAGCTAATGTTGTATGCTTGAGGGCAGAATCATGCACCCAAAGACAACTCATATACATCAGTACAAATTTTCGTTTCTTCAACACCGCTTCCACGAGAACTTCGCGGAAGTGGAAATGGAGTATGCCCCACTCTCTGAAAGATATACCTCAGAAGACCATAACCACCAAAACTATTGAAATCGTTACTATTCGTAATATAAGCGTTTCATGTATGTTAATATGTAATGTTTTATGTACTTTGTTCTATTGTCTAAATGTTTTATGTACTGTATTTAATGCATTATGTGTTTTCTGTTATAATCGGTTTAGTTGGATTTAATGATTGTTAATCTCGATAATTCGCTTCTATGCTATTGTTTATGTAAAGTTTAATGATTGATCTTAATTATGTAATGTTTATGTACAGTTCCATATATGTTCTATGTACAACCCTTAAGTTTATTGTACTTGCCTCATTATATAGATCATAGAATTTATTGTAATGACTTAATTTAATGTTTACATGTATGTTTAATGTATTGTTTATGATCCATGTTATTATATATGTCACAATTCCGTTTTATGTTTTGTTCTCATTTAATTGGATTTATGTAATGTTTACTGTCATTGTTTCATGTTGTTCATTATACACTGTTTATATGTAATTAATTGTTTATGATACTGTTTATGTATGTTTAATGTTATGTTTAATGTGACATTGTCTCATTTGTATGTATCATTTACTGTTTATGTAAATGTCTCTATGTATGTTATAGTAAATGTTGAATGTCCAGAGTCTTATGTATGTTTATGTATGTTTATGTATGTTTATGTATGTTTATGTAATAGTTCATTTCAAATGTTTTACTGTAATGTTAAAGTTATGTTTTATCGTATGTATTATGTCCATGTTACTCTTTGCTAATAGCTTTCTTTTATGTTTATTAGTCATGTTCTATGTCTATGTTTATGGATAATTGTCTTACAGTATGTTCATATCTTGTTTGAACTGTAATGCTATTAATGTTGGGATTTATTATATTGTTTTGTTGTTTAATGTATAGACTCTAAAAATTTAGTATGTATTTATGTATCGATTTAAGTCTATGTCCAGATTTAATTGTTTATGTATGTTCATTTATGTTTTAATTGTCTCCAATTGTTTATTTCATGTTTACACTGTATGCATTTTTGTACTGGTTATTATGATATGTATCTCTTGATTTAAAATAGTTCATTTATGTCTTATGTATAGTTTATGTAATTGGTTATGAATCGAGTTCAATTTTCATCTGTTTATGTCTATGTTTTGTATGTTACTATAGGATCGTTTAATGATTACACTACATGTCTTTACTGTATGTTCATTTTATGGTTTATGTAATTGCCTTTATGAACAATGTATCTATTGGTACTTGTTTATCTTATGTCTATATGTATGTTTAATGTACATGTTATTATAGTAAATTGTTCATTTATCGTTTAAATGTATGTTTATGTATGTTTATTTGTATGTTTATTGTACTGTTTTATGCTATGTCTTATGCGATGTTGAACTACTATTATGTTTTATTGTATCGCTTTATTTATGTTTATTCTATGTTTCATTTATGGCTAATATGTATGTTTATTGATGTTTATTTATGTATTGTGCATAGTTATATTTTTATGTTTATGCTCATTGTTTTGTATGTTAATTTATAGTGTATGTAAATGATTCTATGTATTTGTATTAGGATAAACTGATTTAAATAGGTTAACA
The DNA here is from genome assembly GCA_944989445.1 of Ampullaceana balthica. Lineage (NCBI taxonomy): Eukaryota > Metazoa > Mollusca > Gastropoda > Lymnaeidae > Ampullaceana > Ampullaceana balthica. The sequence goes on along the minus strand of CALYLW010001384.1, from coordinate 123,063 downwards.
AACTCTATGTTTATGTCTAGGTTTATGTAACTGTTTCTCATTTTAATGTTTATGTATGTTTATGTTCTCCAAACCCCCCTCATACCCAATGTTCATTTTTGTTTTTCTGTCACTGTTTTTTGTCAATGTTTATGTTTGTTCTTTATGTTAACATGTGTATGCTGTTTATGTATGTTAGTTTATGTTCTATCATGTATGTTTATGATAGTGTTTTATGGATGTTACGTTAATCGTCTTCTGCTTATGTCTTATGATATATGGATTTATGTTATCGTTTATGTATGTTTTATGTATGTTTATGTCATGCTTTTGTATGTTCATATGTATGTTTCTGTCATGTTCATTTTTAACTGTGTTTATTGTTAATGTTCTATGTAATGTGATTATTTTAGTAAAATGAATTCGTTCACTCATTTTCTATTGTTCAAATAATGTCATCATGGTTCATGTACTTGTTCATATGAAGATATGTTCTAAGACTAATGTTTTATGGTCAAATGTTCTATTTATGGATCTATTTTTATAGTTTTCTGTAATCCAACAACTTCGTTTATGTATATGTTCCATTTATTACTGATTTATGATCCCATATGTTTCTATGTCACCAATTGCCTTTTGAATATTGCATTTCAATTTCATTGTTTTTATGTCCATGCACCTACAATACTAACTCATGTTATACATATAGTTAATGTTCCATTTTTGTTTATGGTCAAATATGTTTTTATGCTATTGCTTTATGTACATGTTGATTTGTTGTTTTATGCTATGATTTCATGTAGATCGGCTCATTTATGTTTCATGATATGTTTTGTTACATGGTCACATTTATGTTACTATGTATATAATGTTTTTGCTATCGTTTTATGAAAATAATTCTACTGTTCTACTGTATGTTTACTGTAATGTTTAATTGTAATAGTTTATGTAGATGTTTATTATCATGTTTATGTATGTATGTATGTATGTATGTTATGTATGTATGTATGTATGTATGCTATGTTGTTTGCATATTGTATCGTATAGATGCTGCATAGCATGATGTATGTATCTCGTACTGCTATGTCATGCTATGTATGCATGTAGGTATGTATATGTATGGTATGTATGTTTGTAGGATGCTATGTATGTATGTATGTATGTATGTATGTATGATATGTATGTTGTAATGCCTGTCATGTATGTATGTATGTATCGTATGTTATGTTATGTATGTATGTATGTATTTATGTATGCATGTATGTATGTATCGTTGTATGTATGTTATGTATGTATGCTATCGCTTTGTATGTATGTTGTATGTTTGTATGTATAGTATGTATGTATGTATGTATGTATGTCATGTTTATTTTCATGTATCTATGAGATGTATGTATGTATGTTTGGTATGTATGTATGTATGTTTGATGTATGTATGTATGCGAATGTATGTATGTGTATGTATGTATGTATGTATGTATGTTGTATGGTTTGGTATGTATGTATGTATGGTATTTGTATGTTCTATGTATGTATGACTGTATGTTGTATGTTGTTGATGTATGTCGAGTTGTCTGTATGTATGTATGTATTTATGTATGTATGTATGTCTGTATGTATGTATGTATGTCTGTAGTGTATGTATGTATGTTGTATGTATGTATGTATGTTGTATGTATGTATGTATGTTTGTATGTATGTTCGTTGTATGTATGTATGTATGTATGTAAGTATGTACGTATGGTATGTATGTATGTATGTATGTATGTATGTTGTATGTTTGTATGTATGTATGTATGTATGTATGTATGTTGCATGTATGTCATGTATGATGCATGTATGCATGATGATGATGCATGTATGAACTGTGTATGTTTGATGTATGTATGTTAGTATGTATGTATGTATGTTGTATGCGATGTTGTATGTATGTATGTTTTGTATGTATGTTTGTATGGTATGTATGTATGTATGTATGTATGTATGTATGTATGTATGTATGTAGTATGTATGTATGTATGTATGTATGTATGTATGTATCGTATGTATGTATGTATGTATGTATGTATGTATGTCATGTATGTATGTATGTATGGATTGTATGTATGTATGTATGTATGTATGTATGTATGTATGTATGTATGTATGTATGTATGTTGTATGTATGTATGTATGTATGTATGTATGTATGTATGTATGTATGTATGTATGTATGTATGTATGTATGTATGTATGTTGTATGTATGTATGTATGTATGTATGTATGTATGTATGTATGTATGTATGTATGTATGTATGTATGTATGTTTATGTATGTATGTGATGTATGTATGTATGTATGTATGTATGTATGTATGTATGTATGTATGTATGTATGTATGTATGTATGTATGTATGTATGTATGTATGTATGTATGTATGTATGTATGTATGTATGTATGTATGTATGTATGTATGTATGTATGTATGTATGTATGTATGTATGTATGTATGTATGTATGTATGTATGTATGTATGTATGTATGTATGTATGTATGTATGTATGTATGTATGTATGTATGTATGTATGTATGTATGTATGTATGTATGTATGTATGTATGTATGTATGTATGTATGTATGTATGTATGTATGTATGTATGTATGTATGTATGTATGTATGTATGTATGTATGTATGTATGTATGTATGTATGTATGTATGTATGTATGTATGTATGTATGTATGTATGTATGTATGTATGTATGTATGTATGTATGTATGTATGTATGTATGTATGTATGTATGTATGTATGTATGTATGTATGTATGTATGTATGTATGTATGTATGTATGTATGTATGTATGTATGTATGTATGTATGTATGTATGTATGTATGTATGTATGTATGTATGTATGTATGTATGTATGTATGTATGTATGTATGTATGTATGTATGTATGTATGTATGTATGTATGTATGTATGTATGTATGTATGTATGTATGTATGTATGTATGTATGTATGTATGTATGTATGTATGTATGTATGTATGTATGTATGTATGTATGTATGTATGTTGTATGTATGTATGTATGTATGTATGTATGTATGTATGTATGTATGTATGTATGTATGTATGTATGTATGTATGTATGTATGTATGTATGTATGTATGTATGTATGTATGTATGTATGTATGTATGTATGTATGTATGTATGTATGTATGTATGTATGTATGTATGTATGTATGTATGTATGTATGTATGTATGTATGTATGTATGTATGTATGTATGTATGTATGTATGTATGTATGTATGTATGTATGTATGTATGTATGTATGTATGTATGTATGTATGTATGTATGTATGTATGTATGTATGTATGTATGTATGTATGTATGTATGTATGTATGTATGTATGTATGTATGTATGTATGTATGTATGTATGTATGTATGTATGTATGTATGTATGTATGTATGTATGTATGTATGTATGTATGTATGTATGTATGTATGTATGTATGTATGTATGTATGTATGTATGTATGTATGTATGTATGTATGTATGTATGTATGTATGTATGTATGTATGTATGTATGTATGTATGTATGTATGTATGTATGTATGTATGTATGTATGTATGTATGTATGTATGTATGTATGTATGTATGTATGTATGTATGTATGTATGTATGTATGTATGTATGTATGTATGTATGTATGTATGTATGTATGTATGTATGTATGTATGTATGTATGTATGTATGTATGTATGTATGTATGTATGTATGTATGTATGTATGTATGTATGTATGTATGTATGTATGTATGTATGTATGTATGTATGTATGTATGTATGTATGTATGTATGTATGTATGTATGTATGTATGTATGTATGTATGTATGTATGTATGTATGTATGTATGTATGTATGTATGTATGTATGTATGTATGTATGTATGTATGTATGTATGTATGTATGTATGTATGTATGTATGTATGTATGTATGTATGTATGTATGTATGTATGTATGTATGTATGTATGTATGTATGTATGTATGTATGTATGTATGTATGTATGTATGTATGTATGTATGTATGTATGTATGTATGTATGTATGTATGTATGTATGTATGTATGTATGTATGTATGTATGTATGTATGTATGTATGTATGTATGTATGTATGTATGTATGTATGTATGTATGTATGTATGTATGTATGTATGTATGTATGTATGTATGTATGTATGTATGTATGTATGTATGTATGTATGTATGTATGTATGTATGTATGTATGTATGTATGTATGTATGTATGTATGTATGTATGTATGTATGTATGTATGTATGTATGTATGTATGTATGTATGTATGTATGTATGTATGTATGTATGTATGTATGTATGTATGTATGTATGTATGTATGTATGTATGTATGTATGTATGTATGTATGTATGTATGTATGTATGTATGTATGTATGTATGTATGTATGTATGTATGTATGTATGTATGTATGTATGTATGTATGTATGTATGTATGTATGTATGTATGTATGTATGTATGTATGTATGTATGTATGTATGTATGTATGTATGTATGTATGTATGTATGTATGTATGTATGTATGTATGTATGTATGTATGTATGTATGTATGTATGTATGTATGTATGTATGTATGTATGTATGTATGTATGTATGTATGTATGTATGTATGTATGTATGTATGTATGTATGTATGTATGTATGTATGTATGTATGTATGTATGTATGTATGTATGTATGTATGTATGTATGTATGTATGTATGTATGTATGTATGTATGTATGTATGTATGTATGTATGTATGTATGTATGTATGTATGTATGTATGTATGTATGTATGTATGTATGTATGTATGTATGTATGTATGTATGTATGTATGTATGTATGTATGTATGTATGTATGTATGTATGTATGTATGTATGTATGTATGTATGTATGTATGTATGTATGTATGTATGTATGTATGTATGTATGTATGTATGTATGTATGTATGTATGTATGTATGTATGTATGTATGTATGTATGTATGTATGTATGTATGTATGTATGTATGTATGTATGTATGTATGTATGTATGTATGTATGTATGTATGTATGTATGTATGTATGTATGTATGTATGTATGTATGTATGTATGTATGTATGTATGTATGTATGTATGTATGTATGTATGTATGTATGTATGTATGTATGTATGTATGTATGTATGTATGTATGTATGTATGTATGTATGTATGTATGTATGTATGTATGTATGTATGTATGTATGTATGTATGTATGTATGTATGTATGTATGTATGTATGTATGTATGTATGTATGTATGTATGTATGTATGTATGTATGTATGTATGTATGTATGTATGTATGTATGTATGTATGTATGTATGTATGTATGTATGTATGTATGTATGTATGTATGTATGTATGTATGTATGTATGTATGTATGTATGTATGTATGTATGTATGTATGTATGTATGTATGTATGTATGTATGTATGTATGTATGTATGTATGTATGTATGTATGTATGTATGTATGTATG